>DWKW01000597.1:0-15605 GCA_018250115.1 Doberes anticus
CTCCCGTCCAGTGTCGTCTGCTTAACTACACCCTTCAAGCCGAAACACAGCAGTTCTCACACTGCTGCTTTACGGCAAAAATAGGTGGTAGCGGTGGTGGTGCCGCAGGCGAGCCTTCGACATAACACTCTACCCACCATCACCATCGACCTACCGGAGATAAGGAATAGGGGTACTCCCCCAGGAACATTTAGGTCCATGGTGATATTTATTTAAGTTATTAACATGGTGCACCACCACTATGTTATTGTACAGATCCTAATCTATAAAATAGAAGGCCGTCTCATAAGAAAACAGTTAGTGGATTCGAGGACAGTTAACAAGAAAGCGTCTGCATCAAAAAGGCGCACGTCTTTTAAATGCATGCGCTTTAGCAACACTAATTTCGCGTTGCATTTACATGGTGAAACTAATAACGTGACATAATATGAATAAAGGCTTAAACAGTAAAAAAAAAGCTTCGCACGAAATTATTTTTCTTCGAAATCGAAATTATTATCATGTGCTCATAACATGGTTTATAAATCGCAGTATGAAATTAGATTATACGAGAAATTCTTGATGAAATTAATGTGTAATTTGAAAATAGTTAGGCTCTTTTATATAAAAAAAAACTACAGTCTAGCGGGAGGTAGCCTAGTGGTTAAGAATCCTGTCATCCCGCTCCGACAGTTAAGGTTCGAACGCCTTCGCACATCTCTGATTTTATTGAAATAATCTTTTATAATTATTTTCACTCTCGTTAACAATAAGGAAAGACATCCTGAAGAAGCCTGTATGCCTGATAGTTCTGCATAATGTTCTCCGCCAATTTGGACTTGGCCAATGTGGTATACTATGACTTAAACCCACTCATATCTGAGACTCGTGCCCAGTAGTGGGGTGGGACAATAATGGGTAAAGGATGTCACAAAAATAAACGACACTAATACGACACAGGTGTAAGCACATAAATGAGGCTGGTTTAAACTTATCTTAGGTCTTGCTAACGGTTGTTGACTTTATGGCATAACTTAGTTGAGCGCAACTTTCAAAATGGAATCACGGTTTGTATTGTTGGTGAAAAACAAATAAAAAATTACATTATGACTTTGGTTTTGATTTGACGTCGACTATGTTACTATGTACTAATTTCATTTCATGTAGGATTCGATGGAAGACTAATGGATCGCCTTAAGTCGATCAAGCGGTTCTAACAAGGGCCACACCCTTAGGCAGAAGACACCGGACCAGAGGCATTCCAACTTAGTCCTCATGACTAGCAACGCATCCACCTACGACCTCAGATAGGACTTTCGTCCCATTTGAGGTTTGATGTGGATGTCCATGGGCTGCGGTGAACACTAACCATCAGGTGGATATTATGAAATAGATGCTCGGTTAAAACTTATTAATATCATTGGGATGAGATTTATTTATTTTCAGTAGAAGTTAACTACTAAAATGTGTATTTTTTACAAAATTTTAAATATTCCTGATACAATCTGTAGTACCTGTGTGAGCTAAGTTTCAGTCTATAATTTTTTTTAATATCTAATTATGTTTTAGATGCCGGAAAGCTACCATAACGTACTACGTGCGTACTGCGGCTTGAGCGTGGATAGACGAAATTGTAGCACTGCTACGAAGTCAACAAGCACGCTACGAAGTTAGGTCTAATCTAGTTTTATACCGTATTAATCTCAGCCTAGGATTTATCTAGTGCCTAAGCTACTAGGATAACAAAGCTGTTTAGACGGTTTAGATTAGAGGTGACTTCGGTGTCACTTGGGTTTGAGTTATCAATATACAAATCTCGGAAATATTTAACCAGTGGTGGCCGTTACCTAAAATTGAGAAGGCCGATACTTAGTTAATTTAGCACCGAATTGTATCATCGGATGTATACGCTTATTTCTAACGTAAAGGTTTGAAGGGTGTGGTTAGGCATAATACACAAGACTGGAGGAATACCAATTTAGTCCACAGGAGTAGCAATGCATCTAAGTACGATCTTAGGTTGGACTTCGGCTCTTTTTAAGGTTGGATGTAAATATCCATGGGCTGAAGTGACCGCTAAACATCAGGTGATTAGCAAGCTAGTTTGTTACTTCAAAAAAAAAGGACTGAAAACATTGTATGAATATTTATATTCAAAAGAGGCCATGAAATTAATAATAGGATTTTTTTTCTTTCTTTCCTTTTTAGAAATAGGTTTTTCACTCAGTGACTCTTTCACTTCAATAAAGTAACAATACTGTTACGTTATACGTTACGTATACGTCCATGTTAATTCTACAACTTACTGTTTAAACAAATGTTTTAGCATCAGTATCAGCTAGCTGCATGAAGTAGTAGGAAGTAAATAAAATAGTAAAAGTTTAACCCTATGAAAATTCAATTTGAAAAAACGTAATGTAAAATATAGCCGAACAAATTTTATTAATTACGATCGAATTGTTTTAATCAAAGAAAAATTGCCAATGACTGCGTTTACAAAAAAATTACGTGGAAAGAATATTTGCATCTTCAAAGAGCATCAACAAATCACTCCTGTATCATTGTCTATCTCGGATATTTATGAACCCTTATTAATCAGTCTCTCCTTTTTGAAAGGGTATAACTTCATGTTAGTCTAATGTAAATTTGATATATGCCAACTATATGTTTTCGGAGATCTATGAGGGAACGTCTCATCAGAAAACAGCGTATCAGTTCAAAGTAATGCCCGCGCCCGCTTATCCGTCCCAGAAATATAGTAAAAACGGAGATTCAAAATAACCATAAACTTTAACAAAATGTTAATCCAGAAAGTAGATTTCACTAAATCTGGATACACAGTCTTAAACTTGAATTTTAATGTAAAAATAAGATTTCTTTCATAAATTGTCATCTATATTTTTTTCGAACATTTTAGTTTGAAAGTCGGTTTTAAATTTTGTTTCAATTACTTCTTATATTCTATTTTTTTCAAACATATCAAAAAAATTAAATGTAAACAAATATCAGCCTTCTAGACTGAATCGATGGCGGAGTCATTGTAATTATTTTCTTGTTTTATAATATTTGTCTGTAAAAGTCTGTGTAATTCTCTATAATAAACACTGTAATGAATAGCCCATTGGCAACAATGACTACATAAGGTGAAATCTTGTTTTTTGTCTACTTAATGTTCAAATGTCAAGGCCAAAGCGAACAAGTAGTACAAAAAATGCAAGCTCCAGGGATCGAAACACATTTGAAAATGATACTTCACAGTCAAACACTAATACGTACACTACTACAACTACAATTCAACACTACAATTTTACATCAGTATCAAATAAAACCTACAAGAGCGTACGCGATCTGAAAATGTAAGTGTGTGCAATGACCAATGGCGACACCTTAGCTTCTATCGAGATTCTCGTCATTGGCGACAGGCGTAAACACAAGCATAAAAAGTTACTGCCGTGTTGTTCACATTTGAATTTTATCAGAATTTTACCTCCAACAGTTTATATGTTCCTGGTAGCATGTCACCTAAATTGTTCACCGTGGCGCGTGCGAGATTCCAATGAATGCAAAATATGACCTCTCAAAGGCGAATTACGCGGACAGTTTATGCATTCACACTGTCTCAGGAAATATACGACCTGGAAACGGTATTAGTTTGAAAGGTAAATGTGTTTTTTATTTTGTCTGTAAAGTAAAAAATGGACATACGCCAAGGTCTCGTTTCTATTTCTAGACGCTGCTCGAGCTGGCTTGTCTTGAATTCATTAATTTTGAAACGTATCAAACCACTAATGCGAGTTTTGTTTTAATTCCCTTATTGCTAGGCGGACAGTATTTAATTCCTAAAGGTTATGAATAAAGTAATCGAAGCTCCTGCACCTACTGATATAATGTTAAACCTACTTCAGCCGTAAAGCAACAGAGGTCACGGTGTTAAAAGCAAGTACCTGCATGACCGAGATTGTATATAAGCATTTTTTTTTTCAAAGATCTTTTAAAAGCCATTTTTAAGTGTGCACGTTAAAAAACACATTTTTTATCAATTTGTTATTAATTATAATTTTTTTTATCAATTATGATTGATTTTCTTGGTCTAACCTCAAACGAAAAACTCATTGACTTGGTGTTACTTACGAACACCATCTACTGAAGTAGCTTTAGTGTTGCTATGTCGGTAAAGCAGTTAGTTGCTCACAATAAAAAAAAAATAGCATTACTACTCGCCAATAGATGTCAGGAAGAGTCACATTTTTTAGCTTATGTAGCAGTTTTTTATTGCCTGAAAACACGGATAAAACGACGAAAAATCAAACCTAGCTAGGTAGCCGTTTCCGATATTTAGATCATATATATACAAGAATTGCACGTTTAACCATATTAGATTGATACTGGACAGAAGGCATTTCAACCTATTCCTCGGGACTAGCAACGCATCCACTTAAACCTCAGAAAGGACATCCGTCCTAGTTGAGGTTTGGTGTGGATGTCCATGCGCTGCAGTGACCACTTAACATCACGTGACCTGCATACTTGTTGCTATTCCGACAATATATTAAAAAAAAATAGTTTCTACACATAAACTCCTTCTCCATGTAAACTTTAACTGTACCAAATTTTATACTGCTCCGTCAGCGTAATTTTCGTGAAAAGGGGTAAAAAGTTTTTGCAGCACATATTAATATATGCCTAGTTATTAGCATTATTATTTATTTTAGGAAATTTGCTTATTATTATTTCGTTTATTTAATTTATATTAAGTATGATGTACCATGTACTGGTGTTTTATGGTATTTCATAATTTACTGTAGTACCTACTCACTATATTTGCCTCAATTTTTCTACTCTCCTTCTACGGATTTGTTTGTTTTAAATTCAATTTTATTTCATACTTTTAAACATTTTTTTGTAATCGTAATCATGTATAATCTATACGTACATTTAAATATCAACTAACTCTAAAAAAATTAGCTGCAATCAACCATTGAATATTATGACTACGTAACAATTACATAATCATCATTATCAACCCATTATAATCATCATCATCATCAACCCGATTCGAGGTAACTGGTTTTATGCCATAGTTCATCGCGTTACAGTTTTCCGGTTGGAACGCTTCGCTGTGGCTCAGCCTGATATGAAATAAAATGCATGGGAAAGTAAACAGTAATGAGTAGGCTAACATAAGTTCACCGGGAAAACACATTATTTAATTTCACTCCCCGCTTTCGTTGACTATAATAAAAGTATTGTATTACACTATAAGTAAATAAAAGGAAAAGATATGTAATGGTAGTAAAATAACCTTTTTTTCTATAAAACACAGTCGTATTTGATTATGTATGTAACGTATTTAACGTGTTAAGCCAATCGACCGACTACTTTTCGAGTTTTGTGACCTCCGATACCTGATTTTTTATCAGTATAGATAGAAATATTTATATTGGACATTTCATAACATTGATAAATTATGTCATTTGTATTTTATAAGAGTCACTGATATGCTTCTATAAGTACCTGGTGAATATGACTGCAACACTGTTGCAATCATATAGCAGAGGCATTATGATGAGCAAGATGTGTGCAGTATTGGTTGTTATGAAAATGTATTATACAAGAACCGTTTTATTTGTAATCGTACAAATGCAACTGTATCGCCCTCATTTAAGGTTCATAAGTCAGGGTATAATTTAATATGGAATCATAGTCGGAGTTCAATTGTCTATAATGCCGTGTTTCAGTTTGTCCAGATGTTTTTTTTTTCATTACTAATCTTGCGTGTTAAGTGAGTTTGTAGGGAGTTGTAAGTAGGAGTTGTAGAATCTCGACCTTCCTCTCCTGTGGGTCGAGTTTCAAATCCCGGCATATACTTCTAAATTTAGAAATTATTATTTGTAATCGTTTCTAAATTATGAGCGTATTATAAATTTATTATCACTCGCCTTAACTGTGAAGGAAAACATCGTAAGGAAACCTGCCATGCCTGAGAGTTCTCCAGAATGTTCTCAAAGGCATGTGATGTTCCCAATCCGCACTTGGCTAGCGTGGTGGATTAATGACTAAAAACTTTCATCATGATGGTAGAGTCTTAGGTTGGAGGCTCGGGAGCGTGGACACCACCGCTGCACCTATTTCTGCCATGAAGCAGGAGCGTGAGAACTGCTGTGTTTCGGTTTGAAAGGTGTAGTTAGTCAGAAGACACTGGGCAGGAGGCATTCCAACTTAGTCCTCGGAAGTAGCAACGCATCCACATACAACCACAGATAGGAGTTCCGTCCTAGTTAAGGTTCGATGTGGATGACCTACATTGACCATTTATCATCAGGTGTCCTGCATGCTCGTTTGCTGTTACGTATCTTCTTCCTAATTCCACCCTTCAAACCGAAACACAGTTCTCACAGTGCTACTTTTCGACAGAAATAGGGGCATCGGTGATGACGCCGCAGGCGAGCCTTTGACATTATTAGAAAAATTATTAGGAAGCTCACATCTCAGAGACATTACGTTTCACAGTGCTATCGCGATTTTGAATACTGTAAACAGAACGTTAATTTCTAGGACCCTGGGTACAATACGAGCTACACAACATATTTTTTCTTAAATTCCTGTTCTTTTCATACTGGTAGAGTCTTATGTCGATGGCACCACCGCTGCGCCTATATCTGCTGTAAAGCAGCAGTGTTTCGGTTTGAAGAGTGCAATTAGGCAGAAGACACTGGACAAGGAGCATTCCAACTTCTCAGGAGTAGCAACGAATCCACATACAACCGCAGATGTGGATGTCCATGGGCCGCAGTAACTACTTAACATCAGGTGTCCTGGTGGTCGTTTGCAATTCTGTTAAACTATTTAAAAAAAAACTTGTTTTTGCAATTTCGGTCGCTTCTGCAGCGGGTCAAATATTCACATTGTCAGCAATGCCAAATTTTCTTAACTGACCTTTATGTCATAAATTTCAACCCATTAATTGTCCTACTGTTGGGCATGGTTCTCCTCTCAGGTCTCCTCTTCATAGTTCACCCCGCTGGCCAAGTACGGATTGGTGGACTTCACATACCTTTGCGAATGTTAAGGAGAACTCTCACATTACGTGTTTCCTTACGATATTTTCTTTCATCATTGAAGCTGGTGATAATTCATTAATTTATAATATGCACACAACTTTTAAAATTTAGATTGAATAGTATTATGAGAAAAAGAGGTTCGTGCTGGAATTTGAACCTCGACCCATCGGAGCGGAGTCGAGATGCTTAACCGCTAAGCTACCACTCACTTTTCGACCTTTGTTTAACCACCTGGATAATTTATTGACATTAACGTTGAGCAAATTAGGTTCAGAGACATTAATGGAAGCTTCATCTATTAGGAAGTAGCTTGGAGTCAAAGTTTCAGGGTTATTTTCACCTATGTCATCATAACATATCATCATCATCATATCATATAACAATAAGAACGAAACTTGCAAGAAACTGGTTTGACGTGACTTCTTAACATTATTCTTGTTTTCCTTTTACTACATATAATATGTAATTATAAACCCTAGTATTAATCGTCATTGAACTTTGTAATTTGTCTTTAAAGCATTCAAGCAGTTAGATTCTACATGGGAAAGCAATTAAATGGTGAATAGATATTTCTTAATGTTAATAACTGATGTAATATATCACTGTATGCTTTCCTAATAACACAAAATAAAATAAAATAGCGGGGCATAGCCGTCTCGAATTTATATACGCCTCTATTAGATATTAATCATTTCCTCATATTTCAGCTTACAGATGATTATTTTATACGGTCTATATGTCTATACGAAGGATTAAAATGTTATACTGCTCCTGCTGTCCTGTCCCCAGCCAATAAATGCGGGAAATGACTACTTTTTAACTAGCTTCACGCCATGGATTTTGTTACTCATTGTTTGTGCCTACGAAATTTGTTTTAGGGTCGCTGCTCACATGGCTACCACACCTTGCTACGAACCGTCTACAAACACTAATAAACGTTTCTGTAGCGTTGTCACCAACCAGTTCTAGTTGAATAACTTTCGTAGAGATTTAAAAAAAAATTGTGATTGCCTTGTTGCATTTGCCACCTCTCCTGGGAGTTGTCAAGATTTATGTGGACCGGCTAAGTCAACCGCAGAATGTAGAATCGGACTAGTTGTCACGTTGTCACTGTGACATTGGGAAGATTGCCCATCATCTGTTCGCAATGCCTGGTTCTTTGTATGGCACAAACTAAACATGTGTATGGGCTTTCACTAAAACCTTAACTTTTATTACACAACAACGAGATCTGAGAAAGCAACGCATTAATTGAACTCCTCCACGAACACTTCCTTATTTTTATAAGTGCATAAGCAACAACTGGTTGCACTACAGGTTTCTTATGGCCAAGCAAAATGGGATGTTTAGTATCTTCTAAAACTAATGAGTTTCTAAGACCTCCAGCGCCATTTAAAAAACCTTTTTATCAACAAAGTGATTTAATGATTTTAATTTACTTTTTCTGCATGTAGATCGAATTAATAATTAATTCTTCCCTTTATACAATTTTAAAACTTAACTTAAAGCGTCTTATCCTCCTTGATTTATACATATATGGTTATTATACGTTGTATTTTACTAGTTATAAGTCTTAATCTAAAAGATCAATTAATTTTTCTTTTAACGAATTACAGTGAACTTGTATACATTTTCTTTTCTGTATAACTATTTCTTCTACAATAGGTTATTTTTAAATTAAACTATTTTGCGTTTTAAACCAGTTTGCTCCCCTCACCATAAGTGATAAACATAATGTTCTTGGTAATAAATACTCCTCTATCTGCAAGATAGTTCTCAGATGGAATTATTGACGTTCAAATGGAACTATTGAAGGGCTTATGTCGGTAATTTGAACCACCTGGTTACTGACTAATTTATTCCTTCTCGACGGGTCCACATGCCACAAGCCAACCATGACAAGACGACTGTCGAATCTGTCTAATCATACATTTGGCTACATGGGATTATCATAATTTCAACGACTTGTTTGATCAATGACGTTAAAAGTTATTTTCAAACAATGTATAGGGAGCAGAACTCACGGTCGTCTATTCTCTTACAAAGTGGGTGAACAGAGCAATAAATGAAATCTCTTATTATGTTTGGAAATATCTTATTTTAAAAAAAAATTCTCTTATACAAATAGTACACCTAGTAAAAATAATAAATTAAAATTTTTGCTAACTTTATAATAGAGATGTAAAACGTGGAGAAAATAATTTGTTTTCTGACGATACCATGGCTACGCATTCGCGCGACATGTTAAAAGCTCTCTGCTAAAAGCACCCCACGTCGTCTGCAGAACCACACAATCCAAGCCAATTAATTATGCTGTCGCGAATACCGTGAGGGTGTTGGTTCAAAAAATTAATTACCTGTTAAAAAATTTAATTGATGATACTCATTCAGTCATATCGCTTTTTTCTGGTTGTCATACAAAATTATCGAAAATAATTGAAAAAAAATCAAAATTCACATTACAGTCACGATGAAGTAACTATGAAAAGAAATGTTAATGCTGCTTCTTTATAAGTTAGAGCGCTTGGTTAACAATTGCATTCGTCACATTTTCGGTCTTCATAAGGAGGATCACGCCTTTCGATTACGCAGTTAACATAAATGGCTATTCATCAGAGGCGTAGCTCTATAATTCTTTACCTGATCTATTTGACTTTCAACGATCCAATTTCTTATCTTAAGGAGAATTTCTGCAGCGATCCCACAAAATACTCCTTCAAAAATCTTATTCGAGACCATTATTTGGTGCTATACACATATCATGACATTTACATGTAATATATTTGTTTTATTTATATGTACATACATTTATTTTGTACGTAGTACCAACATAATTATTAAATAATTGATATTTAATCTTTGCCTGGTTTATGATTCCCACCGCAAATTTTTAAGGTTGATTGATAGAGAATACCACTAGCTATTAAGTTCACCTATTGTAAAAGCAGTATTGTAAATAAATAAATAAATAAATAATACAGTCAAAATGAAACAAATAGACATTTATAGAAAAAAATAGAAATAGGTAATTTGACGGTAGTAATGTCTTATGTTGAAAGGTTCGCCTGTGACCGCATCACCTCTGCTCCTATTTCTGCTGTAAAGCAGCAATGTAACAACTGTTGTGTTTCGGTTTGAAGGGTGTGGTAAGGCGGAATATACTTGAGGACTTTCGTCACAGTTGTATGCTCGTTTACTATTCTGAAAATAAAAATAAAAACCAGAATTTTAATTACTCGATATTGCACTTTTAACACTAGCAATTCGTTTAGGTACAATACACAATTGTTATTATTTAACGGGACCATCGTTTCGGAGCTGGATAGGACAGGTTGATTTTATATAACTGTAAACTTGTAAAACAACTATTGTATTATTATTTAGTAACTCAGAGTATACGAAGCGTTTTTTCGTCCAGAATACTTCAGTGTCTGAAGTCGAAACTGTTCGAACAATGTGTGTTGCCAGTGACGACGTACGGAACCGAGATGTGGTACTTAACTGTAAGCCTCTTATCTAAGCTGTAAGCTCACTCAGCAAGCAACGCAGAGTGCTATGCTCGGTATTTCTCTACGCTATATAATCAGAAATGATGAAATCCGTAGAAGAACGAGGTGCACCGACATAGCTTTTAGAGTAAGCAGCCTGAAGTGGCAATTGGCAGGTTACATCGTTCGACGGACCGATAACCGGAGAAGGAAGGACCTCGAATGGCGACCGCGTCTCGGTAAAAGGAATATAAGGCGAGCTCCGACCAGGCGGACCGATGACCTAAGGAAATGAGCAGTAAATCGCTGGATTCAGAAGGCGCAGGATAGGACGAAGTGCACCAATTAGGGGAGGCCTGTGTCCAACAGTGGACCTTTAAAGACTGATAGATGCATGGATGGAACTAGAGTCAAAATAGAATGACTGCTAAGTTAGCAAGGATCTCAAAACATTTTACGGCGAATGTGTTATGAGGTGTATTATTCATATTATGAAGATTTTAATGGGACAATATTCTCCTATCCCATTGGAATATTGAAAACTATGTGAATTTTAAGCTCAGTTACTTTAGACCGCCAAACCACACTTGGCCAGCGTGGTGGACTATGGCCTAAACTATCTTCTCTCTGAGAGAAGACCGTTAGGGCAATAATGGGTGATGATGATTTTCTTTAGAATAGTTTTTGAAAGTTTATGAAGAGAAAGTTAACCTACTGCGGTGTTCGACATTTAAGCAAATAATGTCCTGAATACCTGAAACATTCTTTCAGCGTGGATACAAGGAACAAAATACTAGGACATCAGAATATGAAAGAAGTTAATCGGAGCACTGCACTGGTATAAAAGGGGGCACGCATAATCATCTAATATTCCGCCCATACAATTTAAATCAATACATATGAGATGACGTACGGGTCCGATGGGCGGTGCATTCAAATTGAGTGCTATAAAAGTGTCGTGAAATATAGCATTCATCTCTTTCACTGGGAGACTGATATATTCAGTTATCTGAAGTTAGAGAGGATAAATCTGAAGATCACAGCAATAGCATATAACTGCTTGCTCGTCTGCACCAATACTGTGCACACACACTGTAATACTGTGGTTTCAAGGTGCTAGTGTTAATATTGCATCCATGATAAAGTTGATACGTTTCATCTCCTGACACCTTAGTGTAGTCCAGGTCATTTTTTACTAGTTGACCAGTTAATTAGTTTTTATGCGAAACATCTCTTGGAGCGCTTCGGAGTAAAACCGACTCGTATGCTGGGGCAGCAACCGGCATGACGTTCTCTTATGCCGTCATGTCCCCTCCCTATAGATAATAAATCTTTCAATAACAATAAATTTCTATGTTTCACGTCTGCTTGGCATTTCGTGACGGCCACAATTATTTCTTGTACGAAAACAGTTTCACATAAATAATTCAAAACTATTTTCTATCTTTATTTCAATGAAGCTCTACTTTAATGTAGTAATTTACTTAAATGTAGTGGTAATTTTAATCCGAAAATACTTTCGAACTACTAATTACTCTTCGTTGAATGACTACGTAATAAAGCTGTCTCCACAGTTTTATAAAATCATTAGTTAAACGAACTCACTCGTATTTGCATAAGGTTTGATGTACTCGTCTATTAGCATTTTAATTTAAGTACCGTGGTGAAAGAAAAATGTATTATAACTTTTACTCTTTTTGCATTAATCATCATTATGAACTCTATTACAATACAAGTAAAATATGTACATAGGCCATATTCCAACGAACTTAGATTGTGCGGATTGGTGATCTTCTCGCTACTGAAAACATAATGAAAAATTAAACTTGCAGATATTTTCACTATGTTTTCATTTACCGCCAAAACCCTAATTTATTTCGAATATGTATACAAATCGTAAATTCTAGTGTAGGGATTTATAAGCACATCACTGAAGCAGGTGAAGAACGTTCAAAGACCGTATTATGCAAATCGCAATTAATCCATTAATTGCAAGTAGATGCATACTTGGTTTAAGCATTTTAAATAGCTAGTATTTACTCAAAAATTCGTATAATATCATCAGCTTCGCTGCTTGCTTCCTAAGGTGGATGGAAAATTTGCAAGCAATAAATAAATAATGCGAATTCCAAAACAGGATGCCATTGCATCGGTGCAATTCTCTAAAGGGCAAAGAACTGCCAAAATTTGGTGCATCGAGCTACTAGGAGAGCATGTTTCATAAGAAATCGTTATCTGCTCCACTACAAAGAGTATCTACCACAATTCTATTATACATAACTAAAGTCATTCACGTGTGTTTCGATCCAACCCAAGCTTCACGGTACGAAATGCAATTGAATAATTTGCACGTTATTGTCGTCTCTCTCTTTAAAAACGAACAAAACCCACGTTAACAGAGACAGACCTATTTTAGAAAATCCAGAACGTTTAAAATTTTTGTACGGGGTTATTGAATCAAAATTTTAATTCTAAATACTTATTAGATGTTCTTCAATTTCAGTGTTGAGCAATTCTTATTATTTTACTATTAAACTTTTACTTTCACTATGTCTAAATATATGTATATATATATATGTGTGTGTGTGTGTGTGTGTGTGTGTATATAAACTAGCTTTAACGGTAAAAGAAAATGTCGTGAGGAAATGTCAAAGGCATGTTAGGTCCGTCAATCTATACTTGGCGAGCGTGGTGGACTATGGCCTATACCGTCTTATCTGTGACAGGAATCCAGTGCCCTACAACGGGTCAATAATGGGTTGATATTGATGATGAACCGTACAAATATTCCACACATTATCGTGATTAGTCACCGAACGGCAATATTAACGGAAATTAGTAAAATGTTCAGTTAAACAGATTAATCAACTGATGGTGCCCACTAGTATCGTTATGCAAGTATGGTTCCTTTAAAAAAAATGGTTCCTTTAAAAATCATTAATCAAAACACTTGGCCAGCGTGGTGGGCTATGGTCTAAACTCTCATCTCTGAGAGGAGATCCGTGCCCAGCAGTGGGGCAATAATGGGATTAATGATATAATCAAAAACAACGAGAAACAGTGTTAAGTGGTCATTGTAGCCCACATCCAACCTGAAATAGGACCTATGCACGATTTGTGGTCGTACGTGGACGAGTTGCTACTCCGGAGGACTAAGTTGCAATGCCTCCTATGTAATGTACTCTGTCTTAGTACACTTCAAACACTGCTGAGTGAACGTCAGTTATGACAGAAATAGGTGCAGCTGTGGTGCCGCCGTAGGCGTTTTTTCGACGTAAGACTGTACCATTAATTATGTATGCTTATACAGAGAGGATCTCGGAACTCCAATGCCACCCTTGCATTAGTACGTCCACGGAGCTCCTCCCGGGCCACTAAACCCCACTCTTTGCTTAGTGCGCTGCTTGCCGCCACAATAAGCCACTTTACTAAGCCACGCCACAAATAAGCTTATCCGATAGTCACGTACGTGCCCCACCTATAGATTCGCAACACCGATTTCCCGCGAATTTTACTTCTCCCTGTGCCATGTGCCATGCTTAGTTTTCTGTTTCACCCACAATTTTCAATATTGAGTAATGGATTATCCGGTCAATTAGTGGTCTAATACTAATCTCCTCCCTTCGTTTCGAAAATTTAGATATTTTAAATACATATATTAAGCCTATTGCTGTTCACCTAATGATCATTAAAATTTCATTATTTTGTCGAAAAATCTTTTGTAGAAATGCCTTTTAAGTTTTATCGTATAGACATTTACCGCCGAATTTGAATAAAGAACCCTCTAGCTTCGGAAAAAAGGTTTTGACGGACGGACAGATGGACGGAGAGACAAGCAGACAGACAAAATGATTTTATATCCTATCCTACTAGTCAAGAATCAATTTTCGATCCCAACGAAGTAATACATCATACTTTGTTCTTATTTCATTAGAACAACCGATGAATTTGTTCGCTGGTTTCAGTTTCAGTAGTACGAATTGACATGAGTTTGAATAAATTCGATTAATTTGGAACTACAACGCCTAGGAAGTCGGTCCACTGATCTGAATATGCATATGCGTTCTCGACTGGCTGTTTCCATGGCCCCCACGACACAGAGAATTTTAGTGTGTAGCTATAAATGTTAAACGTTATCTTTTACTAAATAACTTAAAGTGTAAATAATCATTTTAATTTGCATACTGTAAGACTTGTTCCGTAGTTTGTGCAAAGTTGGAAACAATCTACAATGTCAGGCACGGACGGTTTAGCGCTCGCGTGCACGGGAAGCCCAGTTGTTTCACGTTTCTATAACTTTATGCCATGGTCCCGATCGTTATTGTTAGATAGCAGTCACTGAGCCATTTTTAGACTTAACAATTAATCGTTTCGTGGTGGCTGACTATTGCGTCGAAGGCTCGCCTGTGGCGACACCACCGTCGCACCTTTTTCTGCTGTAAATCAGCAATGTGGGAAATGCTGTCTTTCGGTCTGAAGGATGTGGTTTGCAGAATACACTGGACAGGCGGCATTCCAACTTAGTCCTCAGGAAAAGCGACTTCAGATAGGACTTCGGTCCTATTCGAAGTTCGATGTAGATGTCCATGAGCTGCAGTGACCGCTAAACATCAGGTGGCCGGCATGCTCGTTTTCTATTCTATTTGAATAAAAAAAAATTCAAAAAATCTGAGGCGCGCTCTTTCATGCATTTTACAATAGGATATAGAATATTTAAATCGTGTGGGATTTAAATCCATGACCTTGTGCTAATGCTCCAAGACCGCAGTCGCGTAAACAGATATTCTCTTTAACAATCCTGATCTCCTGGTAGCTTGATGCACCAAATTTCAAATTTCGGCAGTTCCTTGACTTACCTCATTACGCATACTTTTTGCTCTTTCTTATCGATAGAATTGTTTACCTTGCATTGTTTACGTTACATTGGACTTCAGTAAAAAATATTTTTTCATAGTTTAGAGCCGTCTCGATCTATTCGCTGGGTGCGAAGTAGGTGGTGAGGGAACCACGAATCGATCGCAGCTCGCACCGTGGCTAAAAAAGCATCTTTCGGCGGACGAACTGTTACTTTTTACTA
>DWKW01000598.1:0-15603 GCA_018250115.1 Doberes anticus
ACACCCTTCAAACCGAAGCACAGCAGTGCTCACGCTTTACGCTTTGCGACAGCGACCGAGCCTTTAACATAACAATCTACCACCATCAAATTTTCCTCTCAATTCGTTATGAAAAAGGATATTACTACTTTTTACTAAGGTGGTGATTGTATTTTATACTATTATGGGGGGATCCTATCGAAACCCCTGTAAAGTCCATCTATTCTGAACTCAGTTACGGGCAATTACTCCTCAAAATTAAACGGAGCAGTACAAGCATCATTTCAACGTCAACAATAACATACATGACTCACATATTTGTTTTGTTTAAATTGTATTTAAACAGTTTATTTATTACTAACAGAATGACTTCCGTTTTCAGCAAATTGCAAAAAAAATACCATCTGCATTACCTTTGAAGAATTTGGCATACAGACTGTGTAGGTAATGCAATTGCAGTTGTAAGATAATAACGTATCTGGCACAACACTAGTACCAACAGGCATTCCTATGTCGCATATGAAGAATTACTTTTCGTAACGATGATGTATGTAGTTGTCTTTAGCCGATGACTAATATATTGAGACCAGCTCAGTATTTATTCACACTTTATTGTAAGAGCAATCTAGACAAAGGGCAGCGAAAGCCTAGTAGCATTCTCGACAGTCGACCCAAGGTAGCGAGTATTAAAATTATTACAATAAAAATGGACACTCACTATTCAAACCCTGTAATTTAAGCGTCAAGCTTTTAAATTGCTTGTAAAAATGTGCAAAAGTGTCCAAAGTAACACTAAAGGTCTGGTAGGTAATGTGTTTATACATAATATATGCTATTAATACTGTTACATAGTACTTAATTTATTGGCACACCGTCTGTTTCAAAGTTTTCGTGCTTGTAAGTTCATTGTTGAAGAAGTAATTTTTCATACAAGTAGTTCGTCGTTGTCAGCAATAAAAACTATGTTTTAATCTGCTCCAGTTACTGTTTTCAAATTTGGAAGCTCTGTAAGTACTGAGTTCCTACTTAAGGTTACATTTAATTATATTAACGGGTACTCACGTAGTCAATGAGTATACATTCTTTGAGGATAGTCTGATATATTTTAATTAAGATAAGATAACCTGCATTGCACATACATTTCCAATATCAGTCATAATTATAATATGTGTGTATGTACAGACACACAAATCACGCGTCATCAAACCGTTGAACGGATTTTAATGAAACTTGGCACACAGACAGACGATGTCCTGGTCTAACACATATCACTTTTTATGTCCGTAATGCGTTCCTCTGCGATAATATTTCAACTAAAATGTTGACATAATACTTTCATTGGGAACTTATAAATAAATGGCGCTGTCCAAGAACGCATATAATAGCAAAATATAGTTTTTCTATATTATAATTCCACGCGGACGAAGGTATAAGTTTCGAGCATCTCGTGTATTGTATCACTTACGGACGTCAATGTTGTTCTGGTTTTGTTGGTGGTTTTTGGGATTTAGCAACTGTTTCAGTATTACACTGGACAGAAGGCATTTCAACGTAATATTCTGGAGTATCAACGCATCTATGTACAACTTAAGATAGGAATTCAGTCTTATTTGAGTTTGAATTTAAATGTCCATGGGCAGCTGTTAGGTGACCATATAGAACCAGGTGACCTGCAGTCATTGATGGTGGCAGAGTATTTTGTCCCAGGCTCGCCTGCAGTGGCAACACAGCTGCACTTAATAAAATAGCAGTGTGACTAATACTGTGTTTCGGTTTAAAAAGTGAGCATATAGAAACACTAGACAAGAGGCATTTCAACTGAAACTTAGGTTTAAACTTTAGAGTTTAAATTACCGAGCGACCTCAACTTGGACTTCAGACCTATTTTAGGTTATATGTGGATGTCTATGGGCTGTAGTGACCATTAAACAACAGGTTATCTGCATGCTCGAATACTACATCCTTTATAAAAAAAAACAAAATGCGTTTTTTATTCCATTAGGTAAGATAAACAAAAAAACTCGGCTTTCAGACTTGAAGTACACATTCGAGTTTACCATAAGGTCAAAGTCTTAAAATCCTATTAATTGTATCTACTAGTATAACCAAATTTTCCTCACCTGAAACAACGATAAGACACAATTAGGTTAAGCGTTAAATAAGATTATTTAGCCGTGACTAAGCCTGTAATTTGTCGGCGTTTGTTTAACAAATCGCTAGAGACGATTTGACGCCACTAGTATTATGTTAAACGATATCAAAATCTTGCCGCCGAGTTTATTATTAATTACGTTCGCGTTGAGGAGTTCGATGGCCGTCCGTCTATTTCTGTCTAGAACCGTACGTGGAACGTAAATAAATGCATACGGGATAGAAACATTGGTTATCGATAACTATCAGCTTTGACAATTTTTTGTGATTGATTCTACCTACTGCAATTTCGGCTGTTTGGTTTGGGTTATTTTTCGTTATTAATGGTTTTTTACTATTTTGAGAGATTTCCACGCATTAAATTTTATATTCAAAGGTATTCAACAGTTTCATAAGATATTTCAAATGCTACAAAGTTATCTAATCTTTTCTTGTAGATGGTACATGTCAACTTTCTGAAACCTATATTGACTCAAGTTTACTCGCTCGCTCGCTTTAACGGTAAAGTAAAACATCGTGAGGAAACCTATGCCACCATCTATGTAACCACCACATATGTAACTATCGTGAGGAATATATGCCTGAGAGTTCTCCATAATGTTCTCAAAGGCATGTGCAGACCGATAATTCTCACTTGGCTAGCACGGTGGACTGTGGCCTAAACCCTCTCATCTCCGAGTAGCCATGCCCAGCTTTGGGACGTTAAACGATTGATGATGAATAGTAGGAGACCAGTTTTAGTAAGATTTCATGCACGAGTATTTTACGTATAGTAACTTAATTGTATGACATCTTGTAAAGTGAATTGTTAAGTTTCTCTTATTTGAATGTTATTAGCAAATAACTGACTAAACTTACCAAATCATACAGGAACAAAACCCATGTTAATGGAATCGAAGAACGTTGGACGTTCCTGTAGCTTATCATCCATTTAGATATCAATTATTTTATCGGCGAAACGTTAGACAACTAGACGATCGCTCTCGTCCTTTATGACAGAACTTTGCACCTTTTTCACATTTATCACCGATTTCATATCAATATACCAAATTCATCATATTTTGATGTTACATGAAATATTACATAGTAGAAATGCGCGATTTTTTCTCAGCTTATTTCTTAAGAGGCCCATTTACTGCAACGATTTTTTTCTTAAATTTAAAAAATACAATACAGGGAAGCATTGTTACAATCTCATAACAAAGAAATAGCCTTTAATGCGGCCGAAGAAATCGCTTAAGCCGCAAAGAAAGGGCACGAGACTCGTAATATTGCTCTGAAGTCTTTTATAAAGATAAGTTCTTTGATGTACGTTTCAAAAGGCACGCACTCTTAATACGTAAATAGGTATCTACAAATATACGTATTCCATGCGCGCAGTATTTATTGTTACTTTACAAATAGGTAGCTAGTGGCGACTAGACCTGATATAGACCAATAGAATACGGGGTCCGTAGAAGTAATCTTTGGGCATGTTTGATTAACACATTATTTAAACACAAATCGAGGTGTTCTAGTTCTTGATCTTAAGTACAAATCCCGATTTTGATTATGGATCAAAGATTAATTGAAAAAAAATCGACTATCATACTATTTTATAAAATACAATATTGATGATGATGACATAATTCGCGCATAACTTAGTTATGATAATGTTTGAATGTTACTCGTACCTATTAAAAGTTTGGGTTCAACGACCGTGACAAAAAAGACACAGGTTATCGTCGTCATATGCTTTCCATCACCGCTAAAGTATTTGCTGGGTTTTGAACCCCGACCCACCCGAGAGGTAATTTGGAATTCGAAGCAGAAGCGGAACTCTGCCCGGCCTTTACCCTCATTAAATTTATTAAAATCACAGCGGTCCGGTCTCCTCTAGATCGAGTCTCCATTTAAAGAAGAAGAATTATATATGCGGTTAGGATTGTTCTTTAGTATAACGTGATGATTGCTGAATTTTGAATTTGGTAGTGGTAGTCCTATGTGTTTGTCTCGCCTGCGGCGGCACCTTTACTGTGCTTATTTCTGCCGTAAAGTGGTAGTGTGAGCACTTCTATGTGTCGCTATGAAACGAGTCGAGTGTGCTTAAGCCAAATACACTGGATAGAAGCCATTCTAACTTATCCCTCAGGACTATCAGCGCATTCACATACAAACTCAGATAGAACTTTGCCCCTATTAAAGGTTGGATGTCTATAGGCTGCACTTGCTTTGTTGGATTATTTCGAATCATTTATCATATTCCAAATATTCCAACAAAATAATTCACACGGAAATAGTTAGAACTAAATTTTACACTTCTATCTGTTTACCTCTTCGTGTTCATTGATATTCTTCCTGAATATCGAGGATCTTTCTTTATCTTTAAAAACATAGTTCCCTAATAAAATTTAAGAAACTTTAACTAGCGTACGTGCGCTGGGAACGGTTGGTAGATTTATATAGAATCAGGTAGAGAACTTTAGCAAAAGTTCTAGGAATTCCAGGTTCCAAAGTTGGGACAGTATTTATTGCATAGTAGGTAAAGTAATAATAGTTTTCGGAACACTGTTACTAGTCGACCTTTAACTAAGGTCGGCCGAGCTTGTCGGTTGTCTAATAAAGCTTGTTAGCCGTGCTCTAAGTAATAGTTTAATTTAGGACCAAGGTTCTATCTGAGGTCCTACGTGAATGCGTTGTTTATCCTGAGAGATAAGTTGGAATGCAGGGAGCATTCTACTGCTGCTTACTCCGGCACTACTACGGCAAAAATAGGGGCCGCTTCAGACGAGTCTTTCACATAAGGCTCTACCATCATGAAATCTGTTTAGTCATCGATGTAAGAAAAGGCCATCGCTCCTTGCGCTTGCAGTTTTCAATGGATGTTGGTTTTTCTGGATGTTGGTTGGCTTTTGGGTTTTGCATTGCCTCTTGCGCCGTCCTTCCATTGGTAAATTTCAAATCAACTATAACAAACAAACCCATACCATTAATTCACTAATGTCTTACTGTTGGACACAGGTATCTTCTCAGCGATCTGAAGGTTCACGTCATAGTCCAACTAATTGATGGACATCATTTGTTTTTTAAGAACATACTAGAACATTACATTCCATTACAATGGAATTTTGGACCAAACTTTTTTCCTTTACCTATTTCGTAAAGAAATTTTCTAATGCCTGGAATTTTGATAAAGTGACTAATTAATGTCTTGAATATATGCACATCCACACTAGCGATTAGTTCCAGTTTTACGCTTGGTGTACAAGCTGTCAGTTAGCTATGAGTGCCTTGGCGCGCTGCCAAATTACTCTCAACTGAGAGACCAAACTTTACTATTATCATTATAGCGTTATCTGAAATCTTCGTATTGTTTTTATGGGGAACATATTGATAGAATACAAACAGTTCTTTTGAGTACCTTCAAGTTACTTTGTAATTATTTGTATTGTAATTTTAAATTTAAATAAAAACTATAAATATAACTCAGCGTTAAACTGTACCATAAAGAAGAAAGCGTTTACAAGAGAAAACGTTTACTGCTTGATTTATTGGCCCCTGTAGGTAAGACACCTGAACTGTCTGGTATAAAAGTAGGTATGAGCTATGGAATTTCAAGATAGTTATTATTCATTGACGCTTATGGCACCATGGTCAACGTGCGATCTGCCGTTCAGAGGGTCCTGGGTTCGATTCCTAGCGGGGCAGAAATTTGAGCTAGGAATTTAGATTTCTGTACCTGGTCTGGGTGTTTGTATGCTTATTTCTGTGTGTGTCCATAGCACCCACGACATAGATTAAATCCTACAGAGGGGCTATGAGTGTGAGACCTTATTATTATTAGTTTTAGACGGTGAAGGAATACCTCGATACGAAATATAAATACCTGAAATATCATCAAAATGATGATATGAGATAAATTATTAGGACAGTAATGCGTTTCGATGATAATGCCGAATCCTGTACCTGTTCTCATTTCCATAGACCGAAGCCAAATGACCTTAGCCAATTCGTTTAAACCGTTTTAAAAGGCAATTTATCTAGAAATAAGAGTTAGTGACGTAAAATTACCTTTTTTAATAATTTTAGAACTTAGTAGTTTGGCAGAATACACCGTTATGGCCTGTATGGTCGCTTATCATTCCGTGTAAAAATAATCTTTAAATAACGTAGGTAGTAGGTACTATATGTACGAGTAGATACATACAAATTTCTAACCATTCACCAACAACTAATGTAATTGTTCCAGGTATATATCTACCCTCAAAGAATGTTTACTTCCTGTGGAGCTATTCAGGAGTATGGGAGATCTGCCGGTACTTATTCCATCCGGCGACGGCACCCATCAACGCATCCGGTACGACGACTACGCCGAAGCCTTACGACGTTAGGGGGATGATTGGAGAGTATTACACAAGTGAGTTGTTTTTGGCTTTGAAATTTTTAAAAATTTGTTGCACATCGAACCTGTAATAGCACCGATTCTATCAGAGGTTATGCCTGGATGTATTGCTACTCCTGAAAACTTAGTTGAATGCCTCCTGCCCTTTTTATAGTCAGATACACCTTTCAAATTAAAACACAGAACATCGAGTAATGGTGGTGTCCCACAGGCGAGCCTTCAGCATACGACTCTACCACCATTAGCTATATTAACCCATTAAGCATCTTATAATTCTAATCGACTGTTCGTTATACTAATTTTTAAATAATTCCAAATTAATATAGTACACACTTTTTACTATAACGAAAGGCACCTCTCGTTAGAGTAAATCTGACCTACGGTTGAACTCCATTCTTAAGTCTTAAGATATTAAAAGGTTACATTAATAATAGAGACTGAACCATAAAAACATTTTTTTTAGTCTGTTTGCAAAAGAGCAGTTCGTAAGGAGCTTCTTATATCACGTTGTGTGATCGTCCGGGGTACGTGCATTGCGCATACATATCTCGAGAAGCTCATTGAATAAAATGAAATAGTTTAAAATGTAAGAAAAACAAAGCCCCACATTTCTTATTTATACATTTTCCAACGACGTGTGTGGCGCCGAATGCGGTTGCATAAGTTATTTTGTGGTGACCGAAATTATATTTTCGAAGTCGAAAATAAGAGTATTGAATTCTCTGTTGTCAAATTTGACGTTCGTCAAAAATAACTGTAGCACATTATTGACGTATCTTAACACATAAAATTATATAATTCTCATTATAAGTGGAACTTAGTGTTTTGTATGAGAAATAAAGTTCTTTGAACCTAACCTAAAATTATTATGTACGTATGTATGGTACTAAATTCCTAAACGGCTTGACTAATTTTTAATAAAAAAAATTGTGTGTTGTGTGTTAAATGGGTCCCTTTATGATTTAGATTCACAATCGGACTCGGTAGTAAATGGCGCTGCGACCGGGTTCTCATATCCCAAATCAGTTATTTTACAAAAATATAAATACCCTAATATTATTTTTTCGACAACAGTAGACTAAAAGATATCATAATAAAGCGACTGGAACCGCGGGGCACAGTTCGTTTATTTTGAAACACTTCCTCCGTGTGGACAAAAAAAAGCGACTGATTTGAAAAGAACTCCGTTTTATATACATTCCGGGTGCGTGCATGGATTTCTTTTTTTAAACCCGAGGGTTTTTGTTCTCCCAAAATTTAAAGAATATGCGCATTCGTCCGCGGTATCGTTAGAATTACTCCCCAGAGGTACGACTTCTAATTAATGAAATGGAACTAAACTTCTTCCATCCCGTCTGCTTTTAGGGGCCTCATGGGAACACTGCGCACGCCAATTTAATATGAAACAACAGCGCAAGCTTTGCTCAGCCAAAACTTACAACGAAAGTTCTAATACGTTCTAAAGAAATTCCAAGTAGATCATCCTGCATTCTATGCCTTAGTAGGTGAAGAAAACAACAGCAGCAATGAACACTAGGCTAATTCGAAAAACTGTAACTTGCAAAATTTAACTTGACTTCAAGATGAAGAAAAAAAAGAGTTAAACAAAAGTGTAAACATTTTTTTCTGCAACTCGAGCTGTAGCTCAAGCTAACTCAGTAATTGTCTACTGAAGGCAGTTAATTTGAGACTGTTTAATACACGGTTATTAGAACTTGTAATGTTTTCAAAGTGTTAAATATGGACAGTACTATGATTTGATACTAGAAGTTGACAATTATTTGATAATAAGCTTAGGACGATGTCTCACATTGATATTATTTTAAAATAATGATACAATTGTATTTTTTGTTAAATATATACTTACTTACATAACATTTTTATTAAAATGGAGTTAGCATTGTGTATCGTTACATGACTCGTCGATTGTAGAAAAAAAATACAAATTTTGTAATTTCATAAATAAATAACTACTATTGAGTAAGAAATTTAAAAAGTTGGCGTTGTTCACTCCTGGTGTCAAAAGATGACATGCAGCCGGAGATACTTATCTGCATGGTTAAACAATATAATAATATTTGTTATCGGTGATGTAATCGGAACAAATCTTTTATTCCCAGAACCAGCTTTTATCAAATATTTCAATCCCTTTGATTATAACACTGTTCTCGTAAACGAATAACAAATTCACTCCGATAATATGCAAAGCTCAACAACCTCGCTAACGGACTAATACAGTCAGTACGTACGTGATTGAATCTTAGTTTATTTTTTCCTAGCCTTCTGTTTTAGCTCACTCGGTTACTCCATTAGCCCCCGCTGGTTTACTTTTCAATGCTATTTTCTCATCTTAGTAGAAAAAATACAAAACTAAACAAACTATCGTGATCTCAGCGGTTGTTTCTCGTGTATTTCTTAATTAATCATTACTTGTTATCGTGTAACGAACGTTGTTACGTCTACATCAATTAGAGAAGATTTATCAGAAGACAGGTAGCCTAGCCAGGTAGTATTTCTCATAAAACGTGCAAGATACAATTTTATAATGATGAAGTATTATAAGTGTTAGTCTTTGTTTCTTTGTTTTGTTTATTTGCTTTGAGGAACTTTTAAAAGCAGTTAAACTTCTGTTAGGCTACCTTCAAAGCCGCGGCTTATCTTAAGGAACCGCTACATAGCTCTTCTTCAGCCGTTATTAGCCTTCTGAATCGCATAATTTACGAAGGAGAGCGTAAGGTAAAGGTCATAGACGGGCATTGTAAGAATATTACTTGAACTCATTCTTTTATAACGTGATTTTTGATACATAATTTGATGCTCAAGTACTTCAATTTTAATAAATATATAGAAATTTTAAGATTGAAATAAATAAGAAATCATTCTAGTCACCTAGTAGTCAGCAGAGTAATTAAAATAAGAAACATTGAATTTGATGTGACGTGATAGGCGTCATATAGTTGAAAGATATTTGAAACTGTGGAAGGTTTTTCTAATCTATTTTAGTTGACAACAGCTTTTAAGTTTCGGTATTATGTTACGACATTTCGAATGAAAAATTTTCGTTCAGTTTTTATCTACTGAATATTATATTTTTCAATTAAATGCGGGAAAGCCACGTTACGCAAGATACGAACTCGTAACGCTGGAAAAGAATATTAGTAGTGTTCCCTTAAAAATGTTGAAATGAAATATAAAAAAATTACGCAATGAGAATACTTACTATGGATGAACAAGGTATAAGTGAACATTCAATAATAATGTCTGTGTTTCTTGCGCAGTCAAAATCATGAGAGTGGGCGTTATTGCCTAGCCTACTATATCAAGGTAACCATTAATTTTTCTCTAAACTTTGTTTAAAATATTAACGGTTAAGGTGGTACATAACAATGCACGTTCTCATAAATTTGTAGGAACGGCGCAGGCGCAGGCGTACTCAGCTAATTCCAAACTGTTTACCTGTTATCAATACAAACAGTACCGGTCTCGAGCACCCACTTGAGTAAAATATAAAAAAGATGACTGTAGTTTAAAATAACGTAAAAGCAAAATACGAGATGAAGACGAAAGAAATGTAGAAAATTGCATGCTTTCAAAAGCTCTCATTATACTCTCATTGTCATGAAAGTCTTTCAAACACTTTAAAAAGCTTTATATTCTCCACATTCTAAAGAGTTCCCGCACGATTATGACGCTTTTCGGTATCTTCACGGGTTTTATGACGATAATGCATCTTGCGGTTTGTTTGTCAACTCGTCACAAAATATTGTCACATTGGAATCTTTCTAACAAAAAATATCGGCGATTAATAAACATTTTTAATATCAATTCAAAACTCAACACATTAATAAAACGACGATATTTTATATTTCGAGAACGTTTGATATTTCAATTACCGAGTTCTATTTCGGTCGGAAAAAAATATGTAAATTTACAGCTTTTCCTCGAAATTTCAAAATATGTGTTACAATTCGATGTTCACAGATGTTACGTGAGCCATCGTATTTTACGTAATGTTAATGTTCAGGTGTAACCTCGCTTGTTTTTGTTGAAAATGGAACGATCGCTAGATTCCAGGAACGGAATACGTTTGATATTGATGGTATGTACTCTTTCTGCGTAGACTACACGTGACTCTCTGCTACTTATAAAGTTCTTTGTTTACTTATAAAGTTATTTCCGATTGTTACGATGAAACAATTTTTACAGAAATTCTTGTCATCACATTTTTGGTATGGTACTTAAATAATAAACTAGAGTAATAGATTAAAACCTGTCATTCTATTTTTGTTACGGTAAAATAAAAACCATTCACGACGGTTATTTATTATTACGACGATGATTTATTTATAACGAAATCAACATTACCATTTAAAACAAAAAACGAACGTGAGTGATAACCTAGTGGTTAAGCATCTCAAACCATCTATGGGAGATCGAGGTTCAAATTCCGGGCCATTTTCCGGGAAATTTTCGAAATTATGTGAGTATTATGAATTAATTATCACTTGCTTTAACCGTGAAGGAAAACATCGTGATGAAATACTTTCAATGATAATTTGTTTAATAAGAAAATGTAGTTTCCATAATTTTTTTCTTTAGTTAAGTATGTTTTGAGCCCTCTTTTAATATCACTTTATACTTTTCATCTCTGTAAGAAAGAATATACCTCGCGAAGGAACGTTAACGAGTTGGTGATGATGATTTAAAACACCTTTGTTTTATGAGACACATTATTACCATGTGTCTCGTGGCGTCTGAAAATTCGTAACGATTTACGTGCAAGCAACCGAGCGCCCGCTATTCCTAGCAGTTAGGTAGGAAATGCAATAAATTTACATAATGCTCAGGTGCAAAAAATTGGTTCATGGAAATATAGCGTCTGTTTTCTAATGTCAGGTGCCGAATCCATTTCCAACTCAATTTAGTGCTCTGATTGACTTTCATGGGCTCTGCTCGAAACGGTTGCCTCGTTGTTTTTTAAGCAGCGATTTTTCAATGGTAGAATTTTTAAAGCTAGTACGTTGGAAGACAGATTTATAAGTTTTTTTAGAAATGAGTTCGTTCTGGAAAAATGTAAATGGTATATAATATAATAAATATAGGTAGTTAGAAAATTCATCATCCATTGCAGTAGAATAGTATTAAGAATACTTTTACTCGATTGATATGCGATGTTATGTAAGCCGAGAACGTAAGCACGAGTAAGAACTGGACGATAAACTCTCTTACTACTTCTTGTATTGTATTGTGATGCATAATAATCATTCAATAGATGATCACTGACAAGCTCTTAAACTAAGATCAGAATAGAACGTCTGAATAAGCGACCTTTAAGTACATAAGCCTCGTGATTGCGCTCTGTGCAGTTAGGCAGAAGACACTGGACAGGAGGCATTCCTACTTAGTCCTCTGGAGTAGCAACGCATCCACATCCAACCTTAAATAGAACGGAAGTTCTATCTGAGGTTGTATGTGGATGTCCATTGGTTGAAGTGACCACTAAACATCAGATGGCCTACATGGTCGTTATTTATTCCTTTTGAATTAAAAACAAAAAAAGCTAAGCCTGTCTAACTGTGTACACTATAAAGTTTTCTAAAATTTTAACAAGTTTAGTGAGAGTACGCTTGGGTTTAGGACAAAAAAAGTGTCCGTGTATGGTCTCACGGCCCCTTTACAGTTTTAGGAAAAAGTGTCCATGTATGTCCATGTATGTCACGGCCCCTTTACACACCAATGCACGTAAATTTACCATTGAATGAACTTCAAGTATACAAAATTTCATAAACATACACCAATATTTTTTTTATAATTTATTCTTCATGAACCAAACTGACAACAGACGGACAGAATTTTTTGTACCAGATTGTTGTAATTAAAAGACTAAAAAAAACACAGAAACCCAAAGTTTAAATATTCTCATCAAAAAGATTCTTAATATTTTTTTGTTAGCGTGTCATTTGAAATGGTTCCGATGTTCGGCTTATTAGATTTTTGGATTTTTTTGATTACGACTAACAATCTACTAACCCCCAGCGTAGTGGAAGAGCTGAAAAGCCTGAACTCATATTTCTTCTGTGAGTAGATTCATGACCAGTGACGGTGCAATACGTCACATCAAAGTAGGCTTTGTTGTAAGACGAGCTATTTCCCACGCAAGCGAATATTACGATACGAAGACCAATATTTGCCATCGTCGTTAGAACGTTGCCAGCATAACGTGCTCATATTGTGTTTACTCTACCATGGCTATGTTTACTTACACATTAACGTAACCTAATTGTGCACTGTACTAGGCTTCATTATATAATATACGTAAGGACAAAGGAAGCGAGTGTATACATACATAAACATCTGTTACATGGTACGGCATCGCTTAGTTTGGTACGACAAAACACTTACAGTACACAATATGCTACTGGTTTAAACATTATGCTAATTATTCGCTTTAGTTAACGTAGTGGTTAAGAATCTCAACCTCACTCTCTGGTGGGTCTGGGTTTGAATTCCGGCACGCAACTCAAATTTTTCGAATGTATACAGATATTATAAAGTAATTGTAACTTAGTTATTCACTTTAACAATGAAGGAAAACTTGTATAACTTAGAGTTCTCAGAGTGATAGTCTCTGGCCGTTAGGCCGTTACCTCTCATCTCAGAATGGAGTGCCCAGCAGTGGGACAATAATGGATTGATCATTATAAATATTATTTAGTTTACATATCGACCCGCCTTCTTTAGATTTTTGTTAGCTTAAAGACCGGTTACAATTTTATACATCGCGTGCTGATTCGTTGCTTGGTATAATTCTTCAGTCAAAAATAATACCCATAAAACCGCTGCGCTTGACTAGTTAAAACTCGATTAATTGATGCATCAGAATCTGACGAAGAATCGGTTGAGATAATAATTAATAATATACTAATTTATATTTGCACTTCCGCCAATCCGCAGTTGGCCAGCGTAGTGGACTATGTCCTAAACTATCTCATCTCAGATAGAAGATCCGTGCCCAAAAGTGGGACAATAATGGGTTGATGATGATACCAATGTAAAGTATGCAATACAATTATGTGATCTCCTTTGATTGTGGCAAACGGTCATGCCCGGAATCGTGACCGTTAGATCCCGATTTCAGTCTTTCATCATCGTTAACCTATATTTGTGTCTTACTGTTGAGCATGGGTTTCCGCTCCGACATTAAAAGGGCTTAGGTCTTTGTCCATCACGTTAGCCAAGTGTCACTTGATGGAACTGATACGCCCGGTAAAACATTTTCTAAACATCTCAGCTATGCAGGTTTTCTCACGATATTTTCCATCGCCGCTAAAACAAGTGGAACGTTGGTATTAACAACACATGCGCACGTCTTTTTTAAAATCTGAATTTCGTGAATTCAAGATTCTTTCACAGTAAATTGATTTATTTTTATCTTAGAATTCACGTATACCTTTCAGCGTGCAACATGTAACGTGGATACATGTATGATACTACATGTATCTACTTACGTAAAGAATCAAAACTTGCCGCTTACATTATACGGATGACACGTGCGTTACCGAGACGGCTTATTCTTTGACCTATTGTAATCGATGCAAATATCGCTTCAACTATACTTACGCTGATTGAGTGATAGCCTAGTGGTTAAGCATCTCACTACGTTGGGTCGAGGTTCAAATCCCGGCACGAACTCTATTTGTCGAAATGTCGTCTATTCAATTTTTTTTAGAAATTATGTGTGTATTACGAAATAATTATCGCTCGCTTTAACGGTGAAGGAGAACATCGTGTGGAAACCTGCATGCCTGAAACTTCTCCATAAAGTTTTCAAAGTGATGCATGTAAAGTCCGGCAATCCCCACATGGCCAGCGTGGTGGACTATGGTCTAAACTCTCTCATCTCTGAGAGAAGACCCGTGCTCAGCATTGGGACGATAATAGGTTGATTATGATGATACTTACGCACATGAACTTTATACATATGGCTCCACCGGCATTATTTTTAGTTTACCTTTTCGCTCTTATAAAAGTCCAAGTATTAATTACTGAGCGCAAAATTTTATTCGCCTTGCATAAAACATCCAAGGTCATAACGATTGGAAGACTTCGCCAGAAACAATCAACGTTGGCAGCGATACGTAATTAAAATATTTATATGTATACATAACAGGGCCTACTCGTATTTTAGTACTAAAAGTGAAACTACAATGTAACTAATAATTATTAAGCATCTAAATAAAATGTATGATTAAGATGATTAGTTGAAATTCAGAGATGCACACGTACATAGTTTTATTAATATTTACGGGTACTATGATTCGTGAAGATGTTTAAAAATATGTAATAAATAACGTTTTAAAATTATGGCCCTTCACTATTTTGATGGTAGTACCTATACACATGGATACGTATTACAACCAATATATATGTTACTTACTTGTACTTAAAGGTGGAAGAGTCTTATATTAAAGATTCGTCTGCGTTACCACCGCTGCACCGATTTCTGCTGTAAAGCAGCAGTGCTTTGTGTGTTTTCGAAGGGTGTGGTACGCCGAACACACTCGACAATGGAAGTATCATTTTGAAATTTAAGATAATAAAATGCTTTTGTGTCGTTTCTACTACATTTAACGCTAAAGCGCAGAGATTCCGGTTTCAATTACGGGTTTCCTGATTGCAATAATGCTTGTGCTATGTTCGTGCCATATTCGATTCGTGTCTTGTCTGTTTATGTCTTACTAGATGTATGCATATGAAAGTGTTCGTATTGTATGAAACGTCTCATAGTTGGTACCCTGATTAAACCAGTGGTGGATATAACTTTGGATATCATTTTAAATTCAAATCTATATTATGCTCGCATAAACTTTTTTTGTATAATTTCTGTGTTCATAAGAAAAATGATAGTATTCGAAAAATGATAGTTCGAAATCCCAGCTCTTGCGATTAGTGGTTGAAAAAAAACATCGCAAAGGACCAGTATTTTGGAAGATTTTTAAAATATTATTTTTTTAAATTATAATAACAGAATAGCAAACGAGCATGCAGGCCACCTGTTGTTAAGTGGTCTCTGCAGCCCATGGACATCCACA
>DWKW01000599.1:0-15602 GCA_018250115.1 Doberes anticus
TGGACTATGGCCTATACTCTCTCATCTCTGAGAGAAGACCCGTGCCCAGCAGTGGGACGATAATGGGTTGATGATGACTATAGAATAGTAGCAAACGGTCGTGCTGGCCAACTGATTTCAATTGGTCACTACAGCCCACAGACACCTCACATCCAACCTGAAACAGGTTCACCAGCTTATCTGAAGGTCGTACGCGGATGCCATGCTACTCCTGACGACTAATTTGGAACGCCTGTCCAGTGTATTGTAACGCCTTTCAAACCGAAACATCACAGTTCTAACGCTGCTTCTTTACAGAAGAAATAGCACATTTCCGTCTTAATGACACCCTATAAACGGAAATACAGCAGTGTTCACGCTGTTTCTATAAGCAGTGGTGCCAACGCAGTAGAGCCTGCGACATAAATTTCTACCACTGTCATACGTAAAATAGATGAATACTCAGATATCGAAAGATTCCTAACCAATATATTTGAATGAACGACATCAAACTCGTTCTATATATCCGAACAGGCTGATAGCTTCAAAACTTACCGTATCCAAGTCGAATGTCACATATTTCCGATAACAACTCCACGAGGGAACAAACGCTTCCCGGCAAAACAACGTGTTATGACTACATCAAATCGACACGTAAAAAAAACCTTTACCTTTCTTCGAGGATAAAGCTGATTCTGCGCCCTCTGGAACTCGGAAACTATTTGAATTTCCACCCCCACATCTATATCGAACTCGTACGAGCATGACAGCGTCCAATGATACATATTTATCTAACAATATTTATGGCTGCCCTGAAAAAGTGGCGCGATTTTCTTGCTCCTTTCATATTTAAAGTTCGGATGTTTTATGGGGCGTTGGTGAATCGTGCGGGAATAAGTATTGAGACTATCATGAATAAAACAATGTATTAAGGGGTATAGCCTAGCGGTTAAGGATCTCGATCGGAAATCCCTTTGTGGTGTGTCTGGGTTCGAATGGTGACGATGATGTAGTGGTGAGGGCCGGATGGTGGTGGTCTCGTCGAACCACCACCGCTGTACCTATTTCTACCGTAAAGCAGCAGTGTGAGAACTGCTATGTTTTGGTTTGAAGAGTGTAGTTAGGCAGAAGACACTGAACAAGAGGCATTCCAGCTTACTCCTCAGCAGGGACAACGCATTCACATACGTATGTCGATTATTGTACGTACAACCTCAGATAGGACTTGCGTCCTAGTTGGGGTTTGACGTGGATGTCCATGGGCTGCAGTGACCACTTAACATCAGGTGGCCTGCATGCTCGTTTGTTATTAGACTTTTGAATTAAAAAATAAATATATTCTCAAAGGCACATAAATACCTCCAACGCGCACTGAGCTAACGTGATGGACTACGGCCTAAAACCTTCTCATTTCAGAGGAAAACCGTGCCCAGCAGTGGGTCGAAACTGGGTTGATGATGATTTAGTGGTATTTCTAATATGTTTTAGTTGTCATTGCGTTAAAAGTTACATTTCTTTTAGTTTAATCGTCTTTCTTGTGAGTGACAGCCTAGTGGTAAAAAAGTACTAAAGTAGGTCGAGGTTCAAATACCGATATGCATCAAAAAAAATCGAACCTGCTTCCTGAAATCCATTCAATAAATATTCATTCGAAACGTAATAGTTTTTGAGATTATGTAATCACTAAAATATCTTCCATCGTCCGTCTATTCCGATGACCTAATTTTGTCTTCGACTCAACTATCCACATGCAACCATCGACTCAATCTATCAATGACAATCAAGAATACATCTACATAGACATTGGTCGCCAATAGATTGTTCATTTGTTCTTCAAATAAAGCGCAATTGACATGTCCTTATCACTCATAACAACTAATAGATGTTAACAGTTTCTTATACATATATACAAATATATAAAAAACAAAGGAGAAACGATTATTACTATTAGTAAACGGAAGTGTAGTACATCAGTTAAAAAAAAATATGTATCTATTTTCTTTACGTAAACAGAATAGCAAACGAGCATGCAGGCCACCTGACGTTAAGTGGTCACTGCAGCCCATTGACATCCACACCTGGGATTGTGTGTGGATGCGTTGCTACGCCTGTCCTGAGTACTACGTTGGAATAACTCCCGTCCAGTGTCCTCTACCTAACTACACCCTTCAAACCAAAACAGCAGTTCTCACACTGCTGCTTTACGGCAGAAACAGGTGCAGGTGGTGCCGCCGCAGGCTAGCCTTCGACATAAGACTACCACCATCAAATCAAATCATTATATTTTTAAGCTATATATGAAGCTTTTCAACTTCGTTGCTTTCGAGCCGCGACGCTATAATACGAGTAAGTGTATTCAGCAACTTGATGACTGATAGCCTAGTGGTTAAGAATGTAGACCGCCCGCTCCGGTGGGTCGGTGTTCGAATCCCGGCATGCAACTCTAATTTCGACATTGTTATTTATAATTGTTTCTGAATTACGTAATTGAATTATTATAAATTAATTATCACTCGTTTAAGGTAAAGGCATCGTCGTAAGGAAACCTGCATGCCTGTGCAAAATCGTGCCTAGTAGTGGGAATCTCCGGCTATTTTGTATTTCAATTACTTCACACCACTACAACGCCATATATGTAGGTATCTTCCACACACAATAATATGTATGCATATGTTACATAAACGAGTACAAGATTTATCGGATGTACCCCACTAAGCCGACACGGCACCCAAATTTGTCGTGACGAGATATTATCGAACCTAGAACCCTCCGGTCAGCCGATCGGCCGAGCCGTTTATCAAAAGGAAAAGGATTTTTGGGTAAAACTTGAGGGAAAAGGGCGACGTCGTCGATAACTTTGTAACATACGCGAAAAAAGCTGCGGGCTAAAATATAGACAACAAAAATAATATTAAATTAAAAATACCACGTTTTTTTATACGACGCGACCTTTTGTTAAAACGGACTTTTTGATTCAGTTAACATTGCATCTCCGTTCAGTTGAGAACTGTGTCGTATACGTGAAAATATTCAGTATTTATTCAAGCACATCGAAATGTTTAGAATCGATTGTATTATTTGCACCGAATAGACAAAACAGATTAGAAAGCCTCATAAAAGTTATAAAACGTCAAGAAAAAACAACTAACTATCTAAGTATAGACTAATTAGTTTAGTATCAATTTCTGTGGGGTATTTACGATATTTAAGTACCCCTTTAAAAATAAATCTAAAAAGTCGATGCTACATATAAGCGAAATGAACTACTAACTATACAATTACGATAGTGAAATATAATTACTTTTATTGGTACCAGTATTTATAGCAGGGTCGAACTCTGTTCATCAAACATAAATGAGAAAATAAGCCAATAGCATAAAAAAAAACATTTTGTTCGCCTGTCTGTATCTTTAGCCCGCGTAGTACGAAGAATCTATTCGGCGCATTTTTGCATGATTGAAATTTGTACAGAAGTGTAATGTAGGTACAGAATTGCAACATATTATTTTTCTTAAAGTACAAGGTTACTACAGGAGTTATAAGTTTATCATAAACCCTTTTTTCCAAAATTCACTCGTACTAGAACATGAGTATGTAAGTAGGATGTCAATAATTATATTATTATCTTAACTTTACAAAAATAATCCTTCCGATCAATAAATACAAACAATGGTATTTTTCGATCCCTCAAATTTACCTGCAACTGTCACAAGATCAACTATTTTATCTACCTACATCCACACTTGTTTTAACGTAAATCGCATTTTGGTAACTCGATACGAATTCCTTCTACAAAAACTTACCCCTATGCATATCCTGTTACTTAAGGTCAACGGTAGGTCTGACAGGAAGCAGGTGGCAAGCGCAGGGGTGCAGGGCGAACGGGTTTAATGGTAGCCCGCCATACGCAATCGCGAGCAAGTGCAACGTAATAGCTCTCGGCTTGAACGCAAAGTATCGACTATATTTTTCTTATTGGATATAAAGATTTCCACGGTACTGCATATTTTATATGCATATTTCGCTTGCATATTTAATGGTGATAGTCTTATATTATATCTAGTTGTTGGCCGCGAATTCGTTCGCATGTTCTTCAAAACATGCACACTCATGGACTTCTGCTAAATTGTATAAAATACATTGATTTATTGCAACGAATTACGCGCCATCTACCGTATGCTGTTGATACTATGCAAGCGCGGTTCTAAGGGGGATCATATATCACCTGCAGATATAAAAACCGTTTGATTGAAATAAAGTGCTACTTACACTTAGCATACTTAGACATATTAATGGATATGTCAATGCAGCTTTCAAATAAAATTTTCGCCCTTTTATCATCCATTCACTGTTTACTTCTTGGCACGGTTCTCTTCTCAAAGATAGAAATATTTGAGGCCACTGATTGCCACAATGATCAAATGCGAGAATTATAACAATACTATTCAACTGACGATAATATACAATAGTAAAACATAATCAAAATGCAATAACAGTACTAGATTAAAACAGGGTTAAATTTCAAAACAGGACAACTCGTTTCGCGATAATCTATTCCGCGGACAGAACACAAAATGGCCGCGGCAGTTTGCATCACAAAACATTGTTCAGATTGAAACTGCATTACAAATAACGGCCACACGAGCACTGTTTCTGTTATTTATGGTATACGTTATTGTCACTGTGACAGATTAAGGACTAATTAACTAACTAACTGCTAGGCTATCACTGCTTAGTGACCTAACAGAACTAAAAATAGGACGAACTGTAAGTGTCCATCCATATGAGGAGTAGTAGTTATGAGTCTCGTCCAGACGCTCCGGTAGGTCGGGATTCTAATCCCCGCAAGCACCTCAAATATTTTAATTAAATTATGTGCGCTATAATAATCACTTGCTTTAATTGTGAAGAAACTCATCGTGCGGAAACAAGCATGCTTGAGAGTTCTGAATAATGTTCTCAAATGGCACGTGAAGTCCGTCAATCCTCAGTTGTTCAATATGGTGGAACTAAACCTATAAGAGGAGACCCATACCGAGCAGGGGGGCAATAATGAGTTGATGATGATTACCAATATGATTAACACAGGCCATATTTACGAAAAAGTACAAACTCGCATCTTTTCATGGTAATGTTTCGCGGCGTGAAAATGCTTGTATTGGCAGAGTTGAGGGCGCAAAACCGCGTGGTATCTATGAGCTGGACATATCAGATTAAGGCTGTCGTGGACAGACCCGTCCATGAATGCACGAAGAAAGCAGTGACGTCGGATTGTTAAGCGAGCCACTAGTGCCTTCTGATGACCACGACCTTTTTTCTAAGAACGTTACACCTGAGAAGAAGAATATTTATGAAAAAGCAAAGCAAAGCACTAATGTTCAATTCAATTATTTAGCATCAGAAGATGGCTAATGTGGTCGTGCTGAATCTATAAGTTTCAAATGGAAATGTATTGACCGGATTCTTACAGACGAGAAATTGCCATGATTGTCCCATGTACAACTTCAAGAACTGTGAATATCTACCTAAAACAAAAATCACGGCCATGAGTCATGTAAGTCAAATCAAAGCACACACACACTAGGATTCCCTGGGTCATAGGTGCCATCGACACACACAGAAATAAGCATAAAAACTCGGTTTGAAGGGTGTGGTTAGGCAGAAGATACCGGACAAGAGGCATTCCATCTTAGTCCTAATGAGTAGCAACGCATCCTCATACGACCTCAGATAGGACTTTCGTCCTAATTGAGGTTTCATGTGGATGTACATGGGCTGCAGTGACCACTTAACATCAGGTGGCCTGCATGCTCGTTTGCTATTCCATTAGCATTAAAAAAAAACACCCAGACCAGGTAAAGAAATCAAAATTCATCATTAAAATTTCCGCCCCGCTGGGATTCGAATCTCCTGGGTTCTCTCCGAATGGCAGATCGCATATTGACCACGGCGCCATACGTGACGTCACACGTTAGTATACACTATATTATACCATTAACTTCGCACTTTCGAGGAGTTCCTAATAAATTTATAGTCATTAATGCTGTCATGCAAAACCCATGTGGAAGTGATTCGTACAAATTTATACATGCGTTAATATTATTAAGAGCAGTATTTCATACGAACGTCAGTAGTAAATCAGGGACGCGGCACGAGCCCGTACAAGCGGTACTCGCACAAGACGGCACTTTGAATCACCATTTCACTGCGTATTATTATTGCCCGTAAGCTCTAAATCTAAAGATAACGCGCTTTCACGACGTGGGAGGGCCATCAAAATCCCTACCTATGTTTAAAATAAAAATTTAACCCTAAGAGCGTTCTCATTTTATATCCCGTTTTATATCCCGTGGCACTTCCGATGCATTTATTTGTTCTTATAAAACTGTTATTATCTTCGCTATAAGTCCACACTTTTCTGTTACGTTATGCAAATCCGACGCCGTCCGGCACTAAAGTTTGAGGGATTCTTTAATATTGAAAGAGTCTTAAGGAGTTCACAAAGTGCCCCAGTGTTTGCGAAGCTCTAGATTCTATTAGCTCCGTTCCCAGCGAGGATTTTTCGAAAATACAAAACCGAGATTTCGTAACAGGTGCCTGTTTAGTGAATCTCCGACGGAAACGTCGTTAAACAATCGTCGAGCGGTTTACAGAGATAAAAATTTCAGTAGAAAAGAAAAATAGCGAAATAAAATAGCAGATGTAAATTAAATCTGGACCGTGGTCAGAATCCCAGACGGTGCACGAACCGGGGAATTTAAGTCAACCGACATTTTTTTTTTGTTTTCACTCTGCCACGCCACTTGGCGAGAAAATTTCATTTTTTGTACGAAAACATTTTTCTTTGTCAAATTAACTGGATTAATACAAGGGATATTGCTATCCTTAAAGGCTTATGATCTTTGCCACTTTTATACAGATCGTAGTAAGAATAACAAAGAGCATCTTAGAGGTGAAAATGTGGATTTTAGTTCGTAAGAAGTTTCGCAACGCAACGGTCTGGCTAGTGTTGTTTTTGTTTCTTTGTAACAGTCATTACTTATGTTTTTTCGTTTCGTCTGGTTTGCTTCTATACTTTTTGAGGGTAGTATTATGTCAAAGGCTCTGCAGTCAAGCAGCAGTCTCAGAACTGTTCTGTTTTGTTTTTATGGGTGTGATTACGCAGAAAACACAGGACAAGAGGCATTCCAACTTAGTCATCAAATAGGAGTAGCATCGTATCCATATACGACCTCAGATAGGACTTCCGTTCCAGCTGTGGTTTGATGTGAATGTATCAATAACCAGTAACCACTCAACATCAGGGCGCATGCATGCTCGTTTGCTATTCCGTAAATGTATTTAAAAAAATGTTTTAGGAGCGCCATATATTGATAGGTTCAGAACAAATTAGATATTTAAAGTTAAACTATTGTATATGTATAATAATAAAATATTTTATATCCTAAATACTGCATGTATTGATGAAGTCCGATGAAGCAAATAAGTCCAAAAAATTGATTTTTACCTGAATTCAAATTCCAGTCCACCGAAGCAAGAGATCGAGATTCTTAAACACTAGTCTCGTGAGATAGCACCTACGGTATACGCACTTGAATTACAGTCGGCGAAAAAACACTCGTTACTACGATAAACACAACGATCAACAATGATCATTAGAAAGCATGTAACCCAAAGCCAAAAAAAATCAACACAGTCAAAGAAAGCCCGCATTGAGATCAACCTAACGATAACGGATTTGTTTTATAATTGTATTCAATATGTACACTGTATACAAGTATATTGACAAGCGAAGAGAATTAAATCGAAGCGCACTATATACCTTTTATAGAAACGATATTAAAATAACGATGAATTGTGCAATGAATGAACACAAAATAGCATCATGACCGACATTTTCATGTAATATGTAACATTAATATTTTTGTGTTGTATTAAAAAGTATCAAACGGCAGCTAAGCTTGTAGATATTGCAGCTTAAAACAAAATATATGACAATCAAAAGACCAACAAAAATACCAAAGTCGAAAATATAAGACAACAAATATACTTTGTTACGTTGGGGGGATTGAGATGTCTTCTATATTTACCATCGCACATTTTTGAACATAAAATTAAATAAACAATTAAACACCGCTACCTAAATACAAGTGTTTGTAAATACAGCCTTACCTAAACAGGTAAAAAAGCAAATATTTGCGGCATTAGATAGACGCGATACATTTTATAATATTACCTACTGCCACTCGCAATAATAACCTTGTTCTCGAGATATTAAGTTAACATCAACCCAAAATAACTCAAAAGCTTGAGAGAAATCGTTAAAATACAAATCCCTTGCTTGCAACGTCGTATTGCTCAAGCCGGCGGGCAATAAATTTTTCTCGATAAATTTAGTCTTCAAATCAACTTACGTGTTTGCCCTTTCCTGCTAAAAGCAAAAAAATGAAAAAAGTAGAATAGGCCTTATTATTACGCAACCCATAAATCAGGCAATAAATCACACAACTGGTACGGCAATTACCTAGTTGCCTTAATCCGTACGGTCAGGCGAGCCCGGACCGGCACGGCCGGCCCGCGGGTCGGCACCGGACCCAACTAGCGCTGCTTGACTTAAACTGATTTATGTTCCGATAAGCAGATCAGGAAAAAAATTCGCGCCCCTGTAAGGCACATCACACGTTATATTCTCAAATGCTCCAATATTATAATCGCCATATACATATTTACGTTACCTTCAAAATTGATCCCTATAAATAAAGATAGCATTTCTTAATATTAATTTAACGGTGTAGGAATACATCACGAGGAAACCTGAAATTTGCATGCCTGAAATTTGTTGATAATGTTCTCAAAGGCAAGTCAAGTGAAGGCATTTATCCGCACTATGGTCTAAACTCTCTCGTAGAGGAGACCTGTGCCCAGCAGTGGAACAAAAATGGGTTTCTGATGAACATTAAATTATCGTAAATTGAGTTAAAATATTATGAATATCGTTAAAAATGCAAAGTATCAAGATACAGATACTAACAACTATAAAATAGTAAACATCCACCCAGATTTCAATGCAAAAGTTTTAAATACTGCATCGGCAAATAAATCGTTTTCTACTCAAACTTTTTTATAGATAACGATATTAAAATTGAAATCGCAAAGCTAAAAGTTGCGTGTCTGCTATCTTCCTACGGGTTCCGGTCGGCAAGGAGAAAAACTATTGTATTCAGCTCTGGTTGCGTAACGTGGTGTTTTGTATAAATTATAGAAGAAAAACTTTCTGGCTTTGAGTTACGCGCAGCATTCCTATTCCCGAGATATTGATCTTTCTTTCGGCACATTTTAGTGCCAATGAAACATAGGGTAAGGATTCGTAACACTTATGTAACTGCCTTATCATTGTTATCTCATCTGTTTTACGTGATTATAAAAGCTCCAATCTACATGCGCAGGTGCAACAGGACAGGAAGACCGGATCGTTAATATGAATAGACCATGCAATTATTTGAATTTGCGCAGCCGACCGGAATAAATTCGAAGATTTAACATGTTTTGCTATACCCACTATCGTATCGTTAACCGTTTTACTATTAAGAACCAATTATTGCGCATTCGGTACAATAAACAATAATACCCATAGACACTGATAAACTGGTTAATATTTGAAGCAACGTGTTACAAGATAATGTGAAATTGAAATAATGTTCCATAATGTATTTCACCGCCACAGCTCTGCGATCCATCATGGGTAATCGGAAACGATCAATGCAAAAATGAGTATAATTTACCGTGAGCCGCGCGTTTTTCAGTCGTCCCAAATTACAGCCATTACGGCTTCATGTCACACTGCGGTGGGCAAAACCACTAAACGTTTCATCTTGTACTATTATTCCCTCTTATTAAATGCTTTTTTCGTTAGTAAAACTATATAATCACGCCACTCTCTTAGCCTTCTTCAAAGGCGAACTCGCCAAAGATTTCTCGTCCCTCCTACGTTTCTTCAACGGAACGACACATTTGATAGAACTTCCGATGACGATCCTTTCCATTACGCGGTACTGTTCGTCTGCAAATGGTCTCAATACTGCAAAACTGAACCCTAAAGCCTTCCCTTTCTGCAATTCTTCTCTTAACGAGGGATTATCATATAATCGGGTTTTAATGTATTTCAAAATCCGATCTATTTCTGAATTACTGAGTCTGAGCAATGCGGCTATCGCTACCTTGTCATAGTCTTCGGAATCACGCATTTCAATTTCTAGTTTAATACTATTGTCGCTGCTGGGATAGATTATCTCTTGTAATTGAAATCTGTTTGGGCCAGCTCCTATCAACAATGCGCATCTAAAATTTTTTTGCTTATCTACTACGTTATTGAGCCAATCGGAGTTCCGTTCGAGCGCTCCGAGGAGAAATGCCATAAAGTCCCCTACCTCCTTTTGCTTCTTATACGAGGCGATAGCCGCTAAAGCTAATTCTGGCAGAGCGTCAATGCATCTCGGAGGACTATTAATTTCATTTCCCTGCTTAGCAGGTTTTCTATTCGACATGTTGTTAGATCCACGTCTGATCAATTTCAAAACATTTCTCACTACGTTCGAAACACGTTTGGTCTGATTACGAATAATTTTGCCGACTTGGAATAAAACTGAGTTTAATGTTCGTGGATGACGTTGTGTGACAAATTTATTTATTATTTATTAAAGTACAACCAGCCTATTTGTGTTGCTGGCCAGCCTTTGTGATTATTAGCGGCCGACTAGTAAGAGCCTTATCTTATATTTGTTTTACCAATTTCATAAATAAATTAAGAAAACTTATTTTTGACTTTTATTATATACAGGGTGTCCCGTAATGAATGGATAGTCCTGGAGCGCCTAATAATACAGCTATTAGACGCTCAAAAAAATACCCAAAAAAAAATTTTATCGAAGAGGTGTCTTTCATCATTATCATCAACCGATTATTCTCCCATTGCTTGGCACGGGTCTCCACTCAGAGTTGAGAGAGTGTAGGCCATAGTCCACCACGTCTATTTATATCTATACTTTTATAAAATTCAAACCGGGACCTGTCTGTACATTGAAGATATGTTCCAAAAGTAACTGAAATAGTTTATTCGATTTATTTACTGGTCGTTGAACATAAAACATTTTTTTAGAAATTTTGACTTTTGGTACGTTTGACCTCTCACTTATGTGGCGTCAATCAAAATGGTGGTCAATCAATCAAAATCAAAAATTTTATTTCACAAATAAAAACCGCAGGCGTAAGAAAACATCAATCTTATCTCAGATCTAGGACATAAAAAAAATTACTGCGATAATTACTTAGCTTCAATAATGTAATCCTTTCTTTTGCTAAAAATGGTAGGGAGCTCGTGCAAATTTAACAATCTGAGCTCAAAGAGCCCAAAGCTAGAGTAATTATAATTACTTAAATTATGCCCAGTAATTATCTCGCCTACGTCCAGACATAACGCCTCCGCTTTAACCGTTACCATCGAAATTAACGTCGATATTCTACTAGCAAATATTTAGCACATTCTGCAGACAAAATTAAAATGAGTAAATAATTATGCTACAATACCGACAGTTCATTATCAAAGTGAAAAATAAAACAAAATAAAATCATCATCATCAACCTATAACTGTCCCACCGCTGGCCGCAGGTCTCCTCATAAATAGAAAAGGGTGTCAGACATAGTCCACTACGCTGGCCAAGTTTTCCAAGTTCACATCCCACTGAGAGCATTATGGTCAACTCTTAACCATGCTGATTTCCTCACCATGTTTTCATCTAAGACGTATACTGGGATTCGAACACCAGCAAAATGCCGCAGTGAGATATCGGAATCCTTAACCACTATGCTATCACTCAATCATAGTCGCGCATTATCGTTGTTCCACAGTAGGACTCCCTTGACGTGACTTGATATCTTAATTCATAATATAAAATAGAATTTAGTAATGTATGATGTAAACCCTATATTAAAATCAACCCGGAGACAGTCGCTGAACTTTAGCTACTTGACCATTTCTGAATCGTTTGTCGAGATTTGTATTTACATATTAATGTTAAGAAGTGACTAGTCGATTGTGATTTGCATAATATTCTCGTTCAAGACTAAAAATACCGGATTTTGATTTGTAAAAAAGCTGTTGACCTTACATCTACGTCTTCATATATTAGACTAGGTTATGACTAGTTTTTTTTTTCAGAAACATTCAGAACAGTTTAGGAATCAAAAGTAAGTTCACTTAAATAATTTTAAATTACTACATATATTTCTAATTCATGTACGTCTAATATATTAAATTTAATATGTAGCAATAAAATTTTGCAATTTTCATATTTGCACTACTTGCAATATTATGTACCAAATATTATATTTGATATAATAAATATCAAAAAAAGAAATAACAAAAATATGTTTTTTTTATCTTATTTTTAGATTTGGTTTTAATTCGGATCATGGTTCTGATGATCCTAAAGATGGCGGTTTTAATTTTTGTTAAAAATAACAATTTATGTAGGAGCCCCAATTGTCTTCCTAAGTGTAATAAACAACGGTAACCAATTATCATGCGTCCGTCTTTGAAACGTTTAGTTTAACAAAAATAAAACATACACGTGGAACAAACAACCTCTTTCTTTTTTGAAAACTAATAAAAACACTAAGCCGAGTAGATGGTTATAGATAACTTTGAAAAATAAAATTGATATGTAAATTGTTTATCCTCGTATACTAACACCAGCGGCATCAGACATACGATCTCATTGGTTGTGGTTCAATAACAATGCTGCAATTCCCTGCCTTGTGTTTCCTGTTTTCTTAGCAGAATATTCTTTTTTTAAGATTCTCTTATATCATGTTTTTCGAATTTCATTTATTAATAATTTTAAAGTAGGTTAGTTTAAAGAGTATCTGATTTGACTTGAATGACGTGTTGATTAAGATGGCGGCATTTAAGTCAACAAAAAGTTAGTAGTATAAAAGTTCGGTAGTTATAGCGAGTTAACATTTTAACAACTCGCTTTTTATGAAGGATTGGTAGAAAAAGGTTGCCTCGTGACACGCTGCTGTATTTCCGTAATACCGTTAGGTTGCATAAGCTGTCGGATTGCTATTAGACTAGTTTCGGAAAGCGTAATTTATAAGCGTATAAGTAAAAAGGCATTGCTGAGTAGTTTTCATTTCACTTAGCTCAAGTTTGAAGTAAAAATGATCGGTCGTCAATTTCACTATATAAAGGAAGATATTAAAAACTATACCTTTTCTAACCCCTTAAAGGACGATGAAAAAAAATGATAAGACATGGACATTATAATTTTATCAACTCAATGTGTATCTACATAATACACACTGTTTGATATTAAATTAACTATTAATTGATGTTTTTAGAGCCTTGTATAGAAAACGGCGGCACCACCGGAGCACCTATTTCTGCCTTAAAGCATTAGTGTGAATACTGCTGTGGTTCAGTTTGAATGGTGTTGTTAGACAAGACACTGGGCAGGAGGTTTTCCAATACACTTAGTCCTACGGAGTAACGACGGATCCATTTACGATCTTAAATAGGACTTTGGTTCTAGTTGACTTGGATGTTAATGTCCATGGGCTACTTTGACCACTTGTGACCTGCGTGCTTGTTTGCTACTCTGTTAATATAAAAAAATATTGCAGCAGGGCCATATTCTTCAACGGAAAATATTTAAAAAAGGCATTTGATATCGAATATTCAAAATTACATTTGTCTGATTATCTATATGTTCGCAATGACGCATTAACTGCTGAATCGATTAATAATCAAACATAAATACTACCATAAGGTTGACACCGATTTAGTTTGATCCCTCCGTAACATGTGCCGTCATATGCTCAAGAGGTCAATTCAAGTGGTAATATTTTGCCACTTGTATGCGGCGATAAAACCGCGAGATAACATTGCTAAACTCACAATTACACCGAAATATCCACTTAATAAAAACAGGTAGTACATGTAGACGTTTTTGCTACAAAAGTGATTTTTAACGATGAATATCACATTTTGACCATTGAAGTAATATGACCTCGTCAATGATATTGAGTAGTGTGACAACTTCAAAATATTTTTTGGTTTATTCCGTCGAATGGTTTTTATTTTATTTTAGTAATTACATACGTATAAATTACTATTAATCCCAAATACACGGATACTACATTTGTACATTGTTTACATTTTGATTCACTGCGACAGCAAGTGGGTACATGACGTAGTTTCGTAAAATTGAATATTTAAAGTGAGTCATCATCAACCCGTTATCCCACAACTGGGCACAGGTTTGCTCTCCGAGATCTAAGGGTTTAGGCCGTAGTCCACAACGCTGGCCAATTGCGGATTGGTGGACTTATATTGATCACCGCAGATAATAAGTGACCAATGTACATTTATAGTGTTGAACTGTTTAGTAGGAACTATAAACAAATAGTTACATTTGCTCCAAATGCTGCAAGCTTCGTAGTTTGACATCTGCCTCCCGCTCTTGTGGTACAGAGTACGAAACCCAGCAGCGGCTGGGGAACCCACCAGCTATATCGAGTTGTCCTTAAATTGCAGAAAAATTTTCTCAGACTTTTAGATAAAAACTTGGAAAAACTACGAATTAATTAATTAAATTAATTAATTATCCTATGTTTTTGTGTCGAAACTCTCGTCTGTCATTCGCTGCAGGACCACGTTTAAGCCGTTTTTATTTATATCATTTTGTAACCTGTGATATAATACATATACAATCTTTTTAAATTCTTTACTAAATGTCTGTTATCATATCAATTTTATTTAAAGTTACTTTTCGAAGTCAGTGGACTGAAAGATCACACTTTAAAGACAGTATTGTTTGTTTTATTATTTAAATCCCTGTATTCGTTCTACAGTTATTTAAGACTACTGCTTAAACCTTGAAAACTTATTACGCAAAATTCTACGGTGGCTTCACAGTTAACACGCACACTAAAAAAAATTGGCAGCGCGAGAAATAGGCTTTCAAAGGCAAATAACAAACGAGCGCCGCCAATTGGGGTCATAGGAATATCTATGAATGTATAGCCCAGATGCACGCGTGACCATCTCGGTCAGAGGTTAGATTACCGACCAAAACAATATCACCAACTTACCCGAACCAGCATTCCGTTCCCGTTACAAGATTCGCTTCAACAATCAACGACAATGCTGACACGAACGTTACACGCACACATGCAGAACTGTAGTAAACGTCATTTCAACGTTTACATCGTTAATTACACAGTTTCTTCATGTTTTTACGCACCGACAACAACACACAACATGCAGCACCACTTACTGTATAACATTTACCGGCGACAAGTTCGTTCATGGCCATAAACCATTTAAAATACGTAATTTTTCGCGAAACACAACCTAATCACCACTCCTTTTCTCTCACAGATTTCTATGATAGCGAACAGCTGCGGTGCGTGGTTGTACCAAAACAAAAACTTGTGGTGCCATCTTTCGGTGTCACTGATGACTATAAGAGTGATAAGTTTGTGATCACATCAACTTCCTACTGTTGAGGACCGTTGACTCCGCCTTACGTAGCAAATAGTTTCTATAGACGTTCACAGATGG
>DWKW01000600.1:0-15597 GCA_018250115.1 Doberes anticus
GAGGTTTGATGTGGATGTCCATGGGCTGCAGTGACCACTTAACATCAGGTGGCCTGCATGCTCGTTTGCTATTGTTTTACGATAAAAAAAAAAACAAACCTCAACTAGGATGGAAGTCCTATCTGAGGTTGTATGTGGATGCGTTGCTACACCTTAGAACTAGCTTGGAATGCCCCTTGTTCATTGTCTTCTGCTTAACTACACCTTACAAAGCAAAACACAACAGTTCTCACACTGCTGGTTTACGGCAGAATTATGCAGCGGTGGTGCCGCCATGAACGAGCCTTCCACATAAAACTACCACGCTCAAAATTATATTCTAAATACTTGTTGATTTATCGTTATTAGTAGTTAGCGCTAGTAGGTAGTTAGTTTCAGTTAATGGCCGGGGTACCTACGAAGTATTCGGTACCAATAAATCCCCGCATGTCCAGCGTGGCGGACTATGGTCCAAACCCTCTCATCTCCGAGAGTAGACCTGTACCCGTAGTGGGACAGTAATGGATCGATGATAAATGTCACATTTACTTTCATTATATAATTAGCATTCGCATTGTGCTCTAGTTTGAAATAGTTTATATGGACATATGGCTTTGTCCGCTTTTTGTAGAGCATTCTTGCTTTGCTCATAAACTGAATGATGCGAAGTCACTTTCATTCCATGCGTGTCACGTAGATAATTCGTAGATTCGAGTACGTATTTTGTTAATTTTAAACGAAACAAAAAACTTAGGTAAGAATATCAACAATATGATGATTTTTATCTAAGATCAGAATTACCTACGAGTTAACTGACTTTGTGCTGGGTTTTCCAGGATCTTTAGAAACATGCGATGAAAAGGAGGTACAAATACGGATTGTTATTGATTGACGATTTAGGCTTAGAATGCCTTGAAAAGTTTTTTCTTCGGTTGTATAACATGTGATACAACCGATAAGTCTTATACAGCCTAGAAGAAAATACACTCGAACTATAGGTATTTAGTTATCTAGCCACTTTAGACACTTAGAAAATTGAGAGAATAATAATCACGAGCAAGTCCAATGCAAACTTTTTATAACCACAGGTTTACTGTAACCCATTTTAAACATAAATCTTTGCATGGTTTCGCCACGAGAAACTCTATGAAAATTTCAATCATATACCCTCGTACTTACGAGTACTTGCCGTAGCTTTAATCTCGACGCGAGATCTAAAAATGTATTTTGCATTTTATAAATCATACCAACGTCGCTTTTTGACCTGTTTTAAGTAATTGCCACGACGGCTTTGAGTTTTTTGGAAATTTATAATTAAAGCACGCGAATAAAACTCTCAACACAATTTACGTTTTATTTCATTCAATTAGTTAAATCTATCAACTCATAAAGCTATTTTATTAGTATGACTCTTTAGTCGTTCCATATTTTTATCCTTATAAATCGGCAAACATCATCTTTATCAGCGCCGCCGCCTTTCTTAGCGCGCCTCTAAGAAAATTAGAGGGATGATATAAGACTCTACCATCGTCAATTGCGTGACCGTTCTAAGTTTGAGAGCTCTTAAGGTCCACTCTCTAGGCCGAATAGGCCGAATAAGTCAGGTAGAGAATCGCCTGCTACCCAAGTTATTCACGACTGTTCAATTGTTCTTTGAGTGACGTGAAGTCAAAGGAACTAATGAGCAGTGCCCAGGATGTACTACGTGGGGGTGACGCGGCCTATTAACCTAAAGTCGTAGTCAAGTTACGGATATAGTTCAATTAAGTAACTTCAACATAAATTGTTGGGCCCTTTTCTTACGATTGTGGTACTATTACTCGTACGTGCCTCTGAATATTCATTATCAATTTATCAGATAAATAAACCAAGATTCTGCATAAAATCATTTGTATGGGAAAATATTAAAACGATAACGTTGAGACCGAACCTTTGATACAAATGAAATACTGAAATGAATTCAGTATAAATTTACGGTTCACTGAACAAAAGGCAAATTCAAAGGTCCAATGAAAGTTAAAATTAACAAAAACTCAATATCAACCCATTATTGTCCCACTGCTAGGCACGGATCTTCCACCACGTTGGCCAAGTGCAGATTGACGGACTTCACATGCCTTTCAGAACTCTCAGGCATGCAGGTTTCCTCACGTTATTTTCCTTCACCGTTAAAGCGAGTGATAATTAATTCATAATACGCACATAATTTCGAAAAATTTGAATAAATAATATTTCGAGAAATAGATTTGCGTGCCGGGCCGGGCCTATCACTCACTTAAACAACAAAAACTATTAAGTAATAATTACTTATGAACTGAATAATAAGAAATTTTCTTATTGTTGGACTGTAATCAGATTTACAAGGTACATTTGGACATCGTCACGATAATCTTTTACCTCAACTACAATAATGTATTATACTTACCTTTTCACATACGCATATAAATTTACAAATTTCAAAAACTCAAGAAAAATTTTCGACATTAAAAAAAATTCAGTTGTCCTGAATACATATTATCATACTGCAATTTACCTAAACTATGAGAAAAAAAATCCATATGTGCCTGAGATATAGCTAGATTAGCGAATTTTTTGTCGGTTTTCGCCGATAATAAATTACGTCTTGTTTGGCAGTTATTAACAGAAGAATTAATCATGCCGGACTGGACGTGGCTGCTGTTGGCAGCACTGCTTGGCGCAGTTTCCGCCCTCGCCGTGCCGTTGACTCTCTTGCTATACTACATCAGGTCCTTCGAGCACAAACCACAACGACTGGAGGAAGTACCCAGCACTCCTGTCACTTTACCGCCGGTAAATAGCTTTGTTTCTTTTTGTCATATTTTCTGGTATGTATGAGATGAAAATATAAATGCATAGCATGAGTGTACTCTCAGGCTGTAACTATGGACGTGCATCCACAATCTCGAATAGATTGGAAAATCTATTTAAAGGAAAAGGAGCAGGACGGCCATCTGATATTTAGTGGATACCTATAATAGTGTACCTATGGACAACAACATCCAATCTCAAATTGAGCCGAATTGTGTTCGGTTCCTTTGCTTCCTGAGTACCCACTGAGTTGCAACCCCTTCTGTCTTACTACACTGTTGAAAGCGAAACCGAGCCAGTGTGCCAACTCACACTGCTGCTTTACGACAAAAGTGCATTAAGCGGTTGTGACAACGCAGGCGGTAAGACTGACATAAGACTTTACCACCATCACAATTGATATAGTACCCTTAAGTAGATGCTTGCCGTAGTAAATAGTAGTTAGTAGTATTTTAAATAAAGTTTGCATACCACACAATTACTTTTTATAAATTAATGGTAAAAATAATGTGTGGCTGCTAAGTGCCAGGGCAATTATTAGGCGATGAGATCATACATAACTTTACATCATGAAAAAATGTAATTTAAATATTATTGACAATCCCTATGGCATGCCGGTCTGCCATTCAGAGGGTTCTGGGTTCGATTAGTATACGTAAAATATTTTTATTACTGTAACAACGTAGATACGTAACTTTTTTTCCTAAGTTTTTCGTACTGTGTATATTTAATGTGTTGTCTGCAAAAGAGGTCCAACAGTTTGATTTTAACTGCAACTGAATTTTATTCCTATATCTTTTTACTTAAAGGAGGTCAGTTTTATATGCCAGCTCATGGAATACTATAAATCTTGACGTACTTAGTAGTTTTAAAGAGACATATGTATAATTTTTTTAAAAGCAGATCGCAATTCAGATAGAGTCCAGGAATTCGCAGCTAAATTTCGTTTTGAAAAGATAGAGCCTGTAGTAATTTTTTTTTATGAAATATTTTTGTTATGAATGTTTTCGACATGCATCTTAAAAGTTTAAGAAGATTTTAAGTTAAAGAAAGCAAAAACAGCAAAAAGTTGAAAGCCATCCACTTAAGACCACAGAGTAAGTTTCAAGACTCTTGACTTGAACTTGACCAGTAGAAACCTTTGCCTTTTCTGGCAAAAGAAAGAAAAAAAATTCTAGGAATAACAAATTACTTACCAGATTTTTATTTTGTGACTTAAAGGTAGAGTATTGTTTAACGATCATAATTTTTTGGGAAGTTTAGATTTTGGTAATGTATAGATGAATCTTATGGCATTAAGCATCTCAACCCCGCTACAGTAGGTCGAGGTTCAAATCCCGGCACCTCTATTTCCAGCGAGGCTTTCTATAATTTCTACAGCTATGATTTTTTTTCATCTTGAATGTATTGATTCACCAAAGCAATCAGTTCCATTTGTATTTAAGAGCAAAAAATAATGTTCATCTTGCAAGGAGTTCTAAAGTAAAGAAGGTAGATATACATATATCAGATGTTCCCGTTTCTTGTATGTTTTATGAGGGATCGACCCTTCAATAAAAAGGTAATTTGAGTTCATGCCATTAATAAAATGACGTGAACTCGTTTCGTAAGTAATGTTTTACGAATATTATGCCTAACAACTGTTTGCGCGGCAGTGAACGTAAAGTTCTTGGTACAATTCGTTTTCAATTCAACATACTAATTTATTTTAACTTTACATTTTAAATGATATCATATAAATGCTGATATCTTTAATTATGCTTTTCATGTTCTAGGTCATAACAAACGTATTATGAAATTACCAAATAATGTCCTTAAAGATACAGATAACTTCAGAGACTTGCGAGCGCGAATATTTTACTTATCCTTGATTACGCTGTATTTAATTACTTATTAACTAATTTAAGTTTTTACCTCATAATGTGCCAATGTAATCAGTAAGCAGTGGTAGCGTTGTGGTTTATAATCGTCCCACCGCTGCGGTCGTCCCATATTCCAATTTTGACCATTATTCGAAGTAATATGCATTTTGAACAATAATTATTATCACTTTCGTTTTGTTTCTTTCTTTTAAGTTCCAAAATGTTATCTTAGGCAAGAGAAATAAACAAATCTACAGTTGGACATCGTGCTGGACTTATAAACCTTTCTGATGTTTTGGGAGAAGCTATGGACTATTTGTGGTTAGAGCATTATGTCGAAGGCTCGCTTACGGCGGCACCACTGCAGAACTATTTACAAAGCGGGTGTGCTTGCACTACTGTTTCCTTGAATTGAGGCAGACTAAACTGGACAGGAGGTATTCCAACTTAGTACTTAGTACTTAGTACAACCTGATAGGTCAGTACTATTTGAGGTTGGATGTGGACATCCATGGGCGGCAGTGACCATTTACATCAGGCAGCCTGCATGCTCGTTTGCTATTCTGTTATAATAAAAAATGAAAGTGTGACAATAAACGGCGATGATGATGATACCGAGAAATGTTTACGAGTTTGACGTATATTCAAATGTATTTATAAGAAATAGTAATACACCACTAACATTTATAATTTTAGTGGAATTTCCTTTACAGTTTAGGTACGTCTGTCATTAAAGCGACGAACGCGCCCTAAAAACGCCCCATAATTACTTTCACCCTAATTTGTTGAACGAAGACAAAGGGAACGAAACGCCGCATTTAATTCCGATGTTAACAGGCGAGTTAACTTTCTTACTTTAATTCCGTTTAGCAAAGACAAATGAATTACCTGAGATCCAAGTAATACGATCTTTTAAGCAGGTAGGTAGGTACTGCGTTATTCCAGCAACTGGATAGTGTTTTGTCTTTCTTTAACTTCTCAATCTCACTTAATCAAATATTTTCGATAAAAATTCTCGAGTAATTTCGGTCTCATATTGCGAATTTCGACGTTTCATTAGATGAAGGCGTTTTTTTAGTTTTGTTTCGGCGTTTCGTCCATAACAAAATTTTGTCATTCGATACCTTTGAAACGTAGCGATCGATACCAATGGTTCGTAGGGCGATTGGTGGTATATTTCGAAGTTTTAATATTTTTCTTGCTAACTTAAAAATTACTTTGTCGATCGACATTTTTCTTGCTATCTTTAAAAACAATTGTTGTTTTTCATATTAAGACTCAATATTATCAAGACAGTCGGCACTTGGACAAACCATGAAGGTCTTTATGTCTATGTAAACGAAGACTGCAGCCTTATGAGATAAGGCATACGAAGTACAGTACAAATATAGTATAGGAAATGGGTCTTTTTGAATAGGTGTTTCGTAATCGAGGCTCGTTGTTTTGTCTCCTTCCTTAAAAGGATTCTCGGGCATTCAGTGCGATTTTATACTTCCATCAGACGGGTTGAACATCCTCGCTAAATATGAGTATTTCAGCATTAGATGTCCAACCAATCTGACTAATTATAGTCAACCACCCTTGACCTTGGACCCTGAGATGGTGAAGCATGCTTCAAACCCAGAAAAGGACAGAGACCCGAATGCAACTAGACACAGAAAGTGTTGTAGCCATGCAATTTAAACAATTACTCATTACGGACAAAGCCGCTAAGCAATAAACCGGTCTATAATAATCCACGATTGACGATTGATGTGAAGCGCTTAGAAACTGAACGATCGCTGCATCGCTACTGCCGCGTGCTCATTTTAATTTTCGTGCAATTTCCGCAATGCCGCAGTCACTACTCGTTCAAACGACCCTCGATTACGAAACACTGATTCAAAAAGACCTATTTCCTGTGTTTGAACTGTACTTCGTATGCGTTTTTTATGAGGATTATTAGAAAAGATTTTTATATCTGACGAGAAAAAGGTTATTGAACTAATTACTCGTCCTATATGGTATGTTTTATGTAAACTTAGGAAAATATATATTTAAATATAAAAGGATAACTTTTTTCTATGTATGTATTTGTTGTATGTATGTGTAACATATATGCGTTCTTTCTTTCTATTTATAGATTTATATCAATTTTAATTCTATTAAAAGACAAATTACTAAGCAAAGCAACAATGATTTATTTCGCGAAAGTTGCAGTCCTGGGGACTAGGTTCATGGAGTAAACCCCCGCTGGTTTACCTTTGCGAACTGCGGAATTATACGAAGCTATGGAACGGGAGATGGCACACGAAACAGAGCGTTAGAATAGCTGGAAAACAAAGCGTCGAACGGGAATCTATTACATTGTACAGGTTGTTACTGTGCCTGGGTGTTAAGCTTAAGTGGACAGTAACAGTTATAGCGTTGTTGTTTTAAATCGGCTGTTCACTCTGGTCAGCGAATAGCCCCCTCTTAATATACCTTAGTACCAATAACATTATTTTTAGTTGAAGAAGATGGCGGAAGAAGGCGGACACGAGAACGTCCCCGTCGTGCCTCGAGATGAAGAGTGCTATGTTTTCGTGTGTATTTGCGTGTGTGTGTGAGTGTGTGTTTTGCTGTCGCCCAGCGACGAAACGGTGTCCGTGGAGAATGGTGTCCTAGAGACTAGATATTTTCCAAGAGACCTGGCTTTCGATGGTGGTAGGTAGGTATATAAAGTTTGCAGTCAACTAATGATTTAAATCTCTTGTTTGCAGGAAATACTCAACGAGTTGACGCGCGGTGCAGGCGGCACCCCAGAAGGTGTCTTGAATGCAATGCTGCAATTTATCTTCCAGCAGAGCACCGCTGACACGCGCTGGCTCAGAAGAAGAATGGCAACTGAACTCGCAGAATTGTTAGCAAAGACATCATCCGGGAAAATCTTTGAATCCTTGACGGTAAGGATAACAGTAATAAATTCTGTTTGAATCTTTGAATTGATTCGCGCTTAACGAACAATGTTCTATTTACTCGTATATCAAAAACTAGACAATCTATAGTTTATTACAAAATCATAAGTAACTTTCCCGGAACGTATTTCTAACCTGCCTACGACATTTTATTTTTTCCAGCTTCGTTCGTTAGAAGTCGGATCTGAATTCCCAAGTATCAATAACTTACGTCTCCTGAGCGGAGAGCTTGAAGAAGATGGGGCAAGGCTTCGCTCTCTAGATCTAAGGTTCGATTTGGCCTACGACGGCAACTTCACTATAGAAGTAGACGCTGTCATGCTCCTTGGAAAAATAGCTAATATATCTATTACTGGTAAGATTCATGACAATAGAGATCAATTCAAATATTATTTTTGATAAATTTATGATAAGTAATACTAGCTTTACGAAGAGCTTGCATGAAATAGTTGAAGAAGCGAGAGAAGTATGAAGTATGTATGAAACGTAGAATTTGGCGGTCTTTGGTCTCGGCCTACCCATTGGGAGACGGAAATTCTATTGGAAAAGAACTAAATTTAGAGATTAAATAAAGACATGAGGTGACATTACCATTAAATCAAACTAAAAACTCAATGCTTTACGCAACGTTTGGGCTAAATTTATACAAAAGAAATATGTTTTCATTTCAGTGGAAAGTATAAGCGGAAGTGTAAGACTGATGTTTCGACGGACACCGTACACACATTGGGCACTAGCGTTTGAGTCGCCACCGAAACTAGAACTACGAGTCCGGGGGCGTTTCCAAGGAAGGCAGCTCAAACCAAGACTGGCAGCATTGGTAGCTGCTCACATAAGAAGGGCTGTTGCGCAAAGACATACGTTGCCAAATTATAAGATTAGGTAAGAAAAAATTTATTCTGAACGTTGAAATTATTGCCTACTCGAGATAGTCGGGTTCCAGTTTTCTTTACTTAAAGGTTTAGACCAGCACTAACCTGCACAGACCATAATTTACAAATTACAATATTTTCATCAATCTTTTGATTTGCATCAACAAAGCGTTCATTACATTCATACACTATAAATAGTTGTACATTTGTACGATATATACCTACGTTACATATATCATGACCTGACCTAACATGGCAAGTAACTAACAAGATCTTATCGTATTCTGACCCAGCTGAAGGTCAGACAGGTTTCTTGACAATATTAATTATATAATACTCTACGATCCATATCTTCGAGCCATCTCTATCTGAAAAATCATCTTCACTTCATAGCGGATTCAGATTCAAACCCCATCATCTATAAACCATGTTCAGGGCTATTAAGGGGTTTGTAGGCCTTCGGTTAAGAGACACAGCTACTGCAGTAATTCCGCGATGAGGGAAAGTTGTCAGTCATTGTCAGCAAATTGTCATTTGGGCTGCAAACCGTCAGCCCTCCTACACCACGCAGCTACCTTAGAAACCGACTCAGTTACGCAGTAAGTATATAATTAGAAGGACTTAAGGGTATTAAAACGAGCATTTTCACAAACTCTCCTTTAATTAATTACTGCGATCTTATTTCTAGATACAAGCCATTTTTCCCGAAGTCGGAGCCAGGCAGCACGGAGGGTGAAGATGGGCCCACACCGCACGGTCGGCTTACAGTGAGACTAGTCGAAGTCACTCGACTGCACTGGTCTGGTGGACCGGGCATTGTGAGGGCCGCACTAGCTGTCGATTCACATGGATGGGTTAGTTAACTTCTAATTTACTATAATCTAAGAGGATTAGGATTAGATTAGGAGAGGACCTTTTAATTCAGCGACAAGGTTAGTACACAATATTTTCACGTATGAATATTCCCGGCTACATAACCCGGCTATGGTTATCATAATAGATTTATGCGTTCTTCACAGGAAGTGTATTACGACTTACCCAATAAAGTTCATTTACGATTCCATCTAGCTCTTACATCCAACAAAGGAAAGCATAAGACAAAATTTCTACTCCTAATATGAAATCACCGCTAATATGATATGTAATTGGTTATATCTTTATTCTTATTAAACAGACAGAATATTTTCAGGTGTCCCTCCGGCGTGGAGTGCTAGTCCTTGACATAGTGCTGCCAGCAGTCACTGGTCCATTGGGGCTCGTGTGTTGCCAGGGTGTCGGTGTAGTTCTTGTGGATACCGTCGTGCCGATGTCGCCCGCATATCGAGCTGACCTGCGTCGTGACGATGTCGTGTTAGCAATCGATAATAAGCCTGTTAATAATGTTGCACAAGTAAGTAAAACTTTTATTTTATAGAGAAATAGACAAAACATAGAGTGTAAGGTAGATTTAGTGTAAGTACATTTTTAACGCTTAGTTATAACGTTGAATCAAATTTTATACCAATAGGTATCATCATCATTGTTCACCCCTTTTATTATCCCACTGCTGATCATGGGCAGAGTCGAGAGGCCATATAGAGGATTTTAAGCAATAGTTCAATAAGCTAGACACGTACTCATTGGCGGACACAAGTAGGTGTATACTGAAGAAATACGTCTTAAATAGGCGTCTTAATCTTTTCAGAAACATTCAGATTATAACCCGAAAAAACTAAACTGGGCACTGACTGTAAATATGTATTTCGCTATGCTTGTTTATGTCATTAATTGTTTCAGAAAGATTAATTTGACTATTTAAAAAACGTTGCTATTAATGATATTGTGCTAATTATGCTTTGCCATTAAACGTTTAGAGAATGTATCTAGTTATTTTTTTTTAATTTATTATTGCAATGAAATAGCAAACAATCATCCATCTGACGTTAAGTGGTCACTACAGCCCATGGACATCTACATTCAACTTCATATATGTAGGTCCGAAGTCTTATTTGAGGTCTTACGCGGATGCGTTGCTACTCCCTAGGTGTACGTTGGAATGCTTCCTGTCCTGTGTATGTATTGTTTGACCACAGCGTTCAAACCGAAACACAGCAATGCTCACACTGTTTTGAAATGGGTAAAGCGATGGTGCAGCCGCAGGCGAGCCTTGGGCATAAGACTCTGCCACCATAACATACATTGTTTACGTAGGACGAAAGGTGACGGACAGGTTCAAAACTAGTCTTATACATAAAAGTACACGTGACAAAAGCCGGCATCTAAACCAGCATGTGTCTATTACTTTCATAATACTTTAGGTAGGTAAGCTGCTACGCAGCGTGGAGCGGCGCGCAGTGACGGTGCGCGTGCGCAGAGGCGGGGCGGGCGGAGCCGCGCGACGCGACGACGAGCCGCGACGACTAAGAACGAACTTCTCATTCCGCCGCGTCTCAGAGGTCATGGAGGGAGTCCGTCTTCAGGGCATGCGATCTGCAGTCTCTAAGAACAATTTGCAGGTAACGTACGCTTTTAAGAATTTTCAATGGTCAATTGACAATAAGCCCTTTACAGTCTCGACATATGATTCCAGCTGTTTAGTGATTGTTGCTCTTGATTTTTCGATCTATTTTTCATGGCTCGATAACAAAAGATTTTTTTTAGTAAACCTCGCAAAAAACAGACTCAGCCCCTCTTCTGAGATCACTAAGATAATCACTTTAACGTCTCAACAGGAGTCAGACTCACCATCAAAAACGATAGAACAGCTGAGTGAGACAGATACACCTACAAAGCAAAAGACTGAGCCATTACGGCAAATCTCAAAAACTTCAGAGCCGGTTGGCCCTGGAGCAAACTTTGGTCTACGTAAAAGAAGATGTTCCGTCGAAAATAAGTCTTCTGACAGCTCCGCCGGGAGCACTCCACCCGCTTCAGGCGCAAGCACGCCTCTACGACAAGCGACAGTCGTCAATAAAACTGTCAAACATCCTGATATACCTATAATAAGAACAGACTCAATAGAATGCAAGGTGTCTGAGAAATTGGATAATGGAGTGGAAGAGGACGACCATCTCTTTGAAACGGGTGGACCGAGGCAAAGTGAACACGTTGAGATCTGCCAAATGTTTTGGACTAAAAGCGTTCAAGTTAAACCAATCATTCCATTCGACGAAGAGACAGAATTCAAACTGAACGAAAATCACAAGTATTTAAATATTAATGTATGGGCTACTGTGCCCGGGGAAAAAGATGAGGTACTACTAGGATATTTAAATATACCATTAGCGGCTCTCCTCACCGAATGTCAAGATTCAACAGTTCCACATCACATGAAAAGATATCAGTTCCTACCACCTGATGTTGACATTAAGTTTAGGTAAGCCTATTAAACTCTAAACTTTTAATGAGTCAAAAAATTAACAAACTTTTAAAGTTTAGATCTCAATTAATGTGTTTGGTATTACACAAAAGTTTGTCCGCATCGTAAATGTCAATCAAAAACTTATTTAGTCATATTTTCATCAACGCAAAATCATAGTTTCTCATACTAGAACCGTTATAACTAAAATTCTTTATTTTCTATAATTACACCCACTAATTTCAGGGGAAATGAAAATTTAAAGAGGAATCCAGTCTCAATATATATAGTCAATTCCAATTGAAGGCAAAAAATCTTTCAATTCCTACTATTGCAGTAAAATGCAAAATTTTGTTAAAGTACCGTAAGAAGCAATCATTTCCAACGGTTCTCTCTTTTCCCATTCCTGACGAAAACAAATTATTTCAGCAAAACTCACAAACTAGCATCGCACGCCGGTTTCGAGCCGTGCCTCTGCTTCGGGGATGCCTTGGTCTGGTGGGAGTGGGAAGGGGCAGTGAACTCCCGTACCCCGGCCCGCACCACCCCACGCGGTCCCACTCCCCCACGAACTCAGAAACCTGTCAGAGCTGCCCATGACTTTGTCCGCACCCACTTCCATAGATCAACGCAATGTGATTTTTGCAATAAGAAGGTAAATTAGAAATATGTGCAGATGATGCACAAAAGTTATCTGTGGTGTTATTTTAAATTACTAAGAAATGTCATTTTACATGATTTACATGTCTGTATTAAATATTACAAATAATATAATAAATTATTTAAATATTACGAATAGATACCTTAACAGGAAAAAAAATTATATCTATCTTGTATTGTTTCTCTACCCAATTTGAAATCAAGGAACTACACTAGCAATTATCGCCTCGTCTTCCAAAGCATAAAATTTTGTGAATTTTCAGATCTGGCTTAAAGATGCGATGCAATGCCGGAACTGCGGCCTCTGCTGTCACAAGAAATGCGTCACCAAGTGCCAAGAAACCTCGCCGTGCGTTCCTAGACAAGACCGGGGTAAATACCTTTGTTAATTTTAACTACAAAGGACTTTTTTAACGCGGTCACAACAGCCCATGGACTTGCGCATCCAACTTCAAATTACGCAAGCGGAATCTTACGCGGAAGTGTTGCTGCTCCTGAGGTCTGCGTTGGAATACCTTCTGTCCAGTGTTTCCTAATCACCCTTCAAACCGAAACACAGCAATGCAATGCTTACTCTTCCACAAAAGACTACTAGTTTAATTCAATTTGATTTGGCGCTCAGTTCAATTTGGATATGGATATTCTAAGATAAGCAAGCCAGCTTGAAAGGCGTACCTATACTACAAATGTTTTTTTTTTATTGTATTTTATTAAGACATTTATGATGTATGGACAAATAAATAGATGTCTCAAGCGAGCTGAAATTTAATTACTTTTTGCAAATATTTCGCTTTGTTATCAAAAGATTTCAAATATTAAGATTATCAAAATATGCCAAGATGAACAATTTATTTTTAAACTACAAATTAATAATAAATTAGTCACGATCCGCTAAATTTGTGGGCGCTGGTTTTTGATGGTTCGATGGTAGTAGAGTCTATTGTCGAAGGCTCGCCTGCGTCGGCACCACAGCGGCACCTATTTCTGCCGTAAAGCAGCAGTGTGAGAATTCCTGTGTTTCGGTTTGAAGGGTGTGGTTAGGCAGAAGACACCGTTCAAGAGGCATTCCAGCTTAGTCCTCATGAGTAGCAACGCATACACATAAGACCTCAGATAGGACTTCCGTCCTAGTTGAGATTTGATGTGAATATCCATGGGCTGCAGTGAACACTTAAAGTCAGGTGGCCTGCATACTAGTTTGCTATTCTATTAACATAAAAAGTTGACCTAAATAAATGGCGACCAACCTGGATAGGCAGTATCTCAGTTTGTTTATTGATTTGCGGTGACAACATCGCGTGCGGTAATTGTAACAGGGCTATGTCTGTACATTGACATTGCTGCTTTTTGACGATCCATATAGCGTGAACAACATGCAGTCTGCCGTCCGAGAGGTCCTGGGTTCGATTTCCAGCTTGTAGAAATTTTAATGATAATACATTTCGGTACATAATTTCAGTGTTTCTGTGTGTATCCGTGGCACACACGACCAGGCAACGTTCAAAGGGGCGGGTCACAGGTCATGACCCCCCCCCCCATTGTTATCATCAAATTGCAAAACCTTCAAATAGTCAATAATAGTAAATAGTCAATTTACGAAGATTAATAGATACGATATTTAGTATCTACCGTAAATAAGAAGTTCAATTATAATTCAATTCAATTCCATTCAGCCAAATCAAATTAAAGTAAAAACAATAATAAATAATCTGTCATACATAATGATAAAATTAGAAGAGTTGATAGATTAAATTCAAAGTCAAAATCAAAATTAAACAGAACACCGAAATCAAAATTAAATTTTAAAACAAAATAAAAACCAAAATTATATAAATAAATGCCACAAACAACTTACAAAATGCGTTGTTCAGGCGAAAATTGACGGTCTTTTGCTTTTTCCTTTTAAATTATCTTCGCTTGCCATGTTTGCCAAGTTTTAATAATCGCTGCAACTGCTGCATTTCCTTAAACATTTTATTTACCGTATGATCTCACGCGATGACTTGCGATTTCCCACCCGTTTATAGGTACGATGAGTAAAATATGAGTCTATCTTTTAGACTATCTAGATGAGTAAAATATCGTGTACCTATATACTTTTAGTAATAAATTTTTATCTTATAAAGAAATGTACTAATGAGATAGGTAAGAATATAAAGGTTTATTTCAATAGGCACACTTTTTACCAAACGAATGGTAAACGTTTTCGTTACCGTTGATTTGGTTATTTGATGGTAGATGAGGTTAGATCGTAGAGTCTTATGTCAAAGGCTCGCGTGCGGCGGCACCAACACCAATCATATTTCTGCCGAAAAACAGCAAAGTCTACTAGTACTCCTATTACTATTTTAAAGGTGTGTGTAGGACACTGGACATTCAAACATAGTCCTCACGAGTAGCATCGAACCCACACTTACTTACACACTTACTTACCATCAGTAGCCCATGCTCGTTAGTTATGTAATTTTTTTTTTTTTACACCTGGGTTGGTAAAATAAAATAAAAACACGAAGTAATAACAAATGATTAGTTATCGAAACATATCCAAATTGTTTTCACTATTTATACACGACACCAGATTACCAGAATTCTTTACATTTACCTCCAAAAGGGCAAAGTTTTGTTCCGCTTTTAAACTTCCTTTGATACTTCGCCAAAATCTTCGTCACCTTGCGCGTAAATGACCGGTTCGGTCAGCAACCTTCAAAACGTTGCCATTCGTATTTCTTTACGAAAACACGCTTTATTATCAAGCAGTTAAGTTAATTACTACAGCTGACTACATTAGGTATACTTTCCTTTTTAATATCGCCTCAATAAACAACATATTTTTTAAGCTGATGGAATTTCATCGAAAAATCTATTTAAGCAGTGCCTAATAAAATATCCTGGTTCGTAGTTTATACGGACCCCTTAATTCTGTAATAAACTACTAGCTACTACTGCTGCCAAACTACGAGTAACTACCCAAGTTTTGTAATTGTTAAAAAAAATCCATAAACATTTTTATGTCTAGTCCTCTTCTTTAATACCTTCAGTCTATATAATGATACTAGATGACGCCAGCGACTTCGTCCGCGTTGTAACTAAACTTATATGAATTTATTTTACATGGAGGCATG
>DWKW01000601.1:0-15596 GCA_018250115.1 Doberes anticus
GTTTGATGTGGATGTCCATGGGCTGCAGTGACCACATAAAATCAGGTGGCCTGCATGCTCGTTTGCTATTCTGTTTATGTACATAAAAAAATGGACGTCGAGCACAAGCGAGAAGTTCGAAATTTAGCTTCATCTCCACCTCAATCTTCTCATTCGAAATACGTAATACATCACTATCTTATCCAATATCCATATCGTCTATCAGTAGCATGTCTGTGACGTCAGTGTTGACGCTCAGCGCCACGGCCGGCGCCGCGGGCTCGGCATGTAGCGCGCGCGCAATCCCCACTTCTCGCCGCTAAAGGTCTCTGTGTACACAAACTGCCGTTTTATAATCTGTAGTCATTATTATTTGTTGGAGAACGAAAAACTTGAGTTACCAAATTTTTATTATATTAATACGTAAAGCAAAAACTTTGTATACCTACTTACGAAAATTACGCGGTCGGAGTATGAAAGTTTATATGGAGAAAGCGCGAAAAGTTAATATTTTTTTACAATAATTCATTAGAAATTTAAAAAAAAACATTACACAAGTCGCACAGAGTGAAGATTGGAATCGTTTATATCGTCACTGCCCATTCGATCTATAAGTAGTTTAGTTTCTTTATTTTCATTAAATTAAAATGAACTAAATAAACTTAATTTAAAATACAAAAACGGAACAATACAATGAGATCAAGGAAAACGAATTCCTGATGGTGTCATACGTTAATTTCACCCTGTGCCGGAGTGATATATCTACTTGACATACTACTTTATTAATTAAGCAATAAATGTACAATAAAATAGCGCTCCTGGAGCACATTTGGTCACTAAATGGAAAGAAATGCGGACAAAGCGCAAGCACTCCTAGTTATTTTGCCCGTATCCGTCCGCCATAATGCTTCTAATGGGATATTGTTCTTTTTTTATTCAAACGGAATAGCAAGCGAGTGTACAGGCTACCTGGTGGTAAGTGGTCACTTCAGCCCATGGACATCCACATCAAACCTCAACTAGGACGAAAGTCCTATCTGAGGTCTGTCCAGTGTCCTCTGCCTAACCACATCTTTCAAACCGAAACACAGCAGTTCTCACACTGCTGCTTTACGGCAGAAATAGGCGCTGTTGTAGTGCCGCTGCAGGCGAGCCTCTTCTTTCTTAATTAGCGAAACACAGTTCCAGAAACTTTATTTATTGTATCTGATGGCGTATCTACGAGACGAACACATAATAAAATAAAACGTGTTTTATATTTAACTAGCGACTCGCCTCAGCTTCGCTGGGTTCTAAAAACAATGTTTTTCTACTACAAATTTACAAATTTAAAATTAAAATGTGTTATACATATAAATCTTTGGGAAATAAATCTTCTAAATGACCGTGAGAACAGCATCATGGTTGCGTAGTTTGAAGAACTAAGCGGACAAACAGACAGACCCGGAGAGCGACTTTGTATGTTAATATATAATTTGCAATCGAGCATATAGGTCACTCGATACGAGGAGGATACGATACTAAAGTTAAAAAAATGAGTGAAACATAGCATTGCTAGAATTAGTTGAAATATTAAGTTGAGACAAGCAATGGATAAACTAAAATATATGAAGTTGAATAATCCGTGCAAAAATAGAGCTAGAAGATTCAAGAAAATAAAGAGACAGTGCTACCAGAATATGTATTTAAAAATATATATATATCAACAGAATAGCAAACGAGCCACTGCAGCCCAGACATCCCCAACCCCTAGGACGGAAGTCCTATCTGAGGTTGTATGTGGATGCGTCGCCTACTCCTGAGGACTAAGTTGGAATGCTTCCTATCCAGTATCTTCTGCCTAACCACACTCTTCAAACCGAAAAACAGCACACTACTGCTTTACGGCAGAAATAGGTACAGCGGCAAGACTACCACCATGGAAGTAACGGTTTTCGCGGTCTTTTTATATTATCATTTACCAAATGCTATTGAGCGAGTCACTCGAATAAGACTCACAGAAGATCAGCGCCGTGGCCAGCATGGACAACATGCGGAGTGAGAACATATTCCTGGACAATATGACACATGCGAACATAGGATATGCATTAAAATAAAATACTTATGAACTATTTAAGATAAGCGTTTACTAATTTTATTAACTTATCTTAAATACGTTACCACATTTAAAACTTTTCAAAAATGTATATCTATCTATGTCATTCAAATACGGAACTAGCAACACAATACAACAAATAAGCAGGGGCCATTCCACGGTGAATTTCAACGTTGCAAACAATTCGTAAGCTGGCAACATTCTCGATAGCGGTTAGTGTTACCATAGTTGGACTGAGTCATCAGCGAGGACGGCGTGCGCTTGACGCGTGTTGGGAATGCGCCGCTGTGGCTTTGCGACATTATATCCCTGTATATAATATCAAATTACTTATTACATCACTATAATAAATACAATACAACACGCTTTACTGTCCGCCAAGTAAAAAACACTTAGAGATACATAAAAATATAGTCATCAAAGTCGTGCATGGATGCGCTGATGATTTCTTATATCTAGAATTAAGGCTGCTCGTGAATCAATAATAAAAAACAGAATACATTAAAAGAAAAATGCATATAACAATGTTTACGTAAGGTTGGGAGGGGAGGACAACAGTTTTGCTTACTTTTGCTGACAAGGGGTTGGGGGGGAGTAAATAATTGTAATAAATCCGCGTACGTAATACTTGAACGGTTAATTACATCAACCGAAACAAGCGGTCACACTGCATCCGCCGAGCCTTCGACACATCATCGATTTTGAAGCAATACCAAATTAAATTCGGGTTTCCGTTACACTCGCGCTATGGCCGCCATGTATCTATCTATGTGTTATCTATGTGTTCTACATATGACTGTAGAAAAATTGTTATGGAATGAATCAAATCATTGACCTATGAAGACACAGAAGCCCTACTAGTACGTACCAAATAATTACATATAATCACATACGCACACACATCCACACACACACACATCCACATCCACACACATGCACACTCTTCAATCATAATGAATACTATCAATTATTACTTTTACACATAGTTCTGTTTAATTTTAAGTTACGGGAGAGCGGAGCCTCTTGACACAAGACATTTTTAATGTTTACTAGGTTGGCTCCAGACCTAGAATATTCATAAGATAACTTTTGTGAAAGTAATAAAGTTTTATTTTATTTGATTTATCTAGTAGTTCGTCAGTAGGTACGGTAGCACTAGCAACACCAGAACGACTCACGTGGGTTTGTAGAGGCGCGGCGGGGGCCGGAGCGCCAGCGAGCGCCGGCGGCCGCGGTCCGCAGCGATCATCGCGCAGCGCTCCGCCGCCGTGCTCGCCACGAACGTGTCGTGCAGCGCATAGCACGCTGCCGTTATCTGGGACGTATGTTTTTTAAATTTTTTGCTCTGATAGAACAGCAAACGAGCATACAGACCACCTGATGTTAAGTGCTCACTGCAGCCCATGGACATCCACATCTGAGGTTGTATATGGACGCGTTGCTGCACCTAAGGACTAAGTTGGAACGCGTCTTGTATCAGAGTACCTTATCGAGTCTAATTTCACACGTCTTGTGAGTGATAAAGTGGAATTTCAACTCTACCAAAAATGTATCTTTATACTTTTGGTTGAAGACGTAGCAAAATAATTTTCGAAATGATTGTTCCGTAGATGGGCGCCGTGGGCATGGCCCGAGGTGCTCTGCGAGGAACGAGACTGCAAGAAGTACTCTATACGTGAGTAGACCCTTAGGCGAGGGTCCGTTGGCGCTGGAATTGTCGTCTTTGCCTCTCAAAATAACAGGATATTATATATCTTCCCCCTCCTTCCATAAATATATTGCATATTAGTATTATACTAAGTGATAGGCTAGTAGTTAAGCATCTCGACCCCGCTTCGGTGGGTCGAGATTCCAATCCCGGCACGCACCTCTATTTCTCGAAACATTATCTATTCAAAAAAATTCGAAATTATGATTAATAATCACTCGCTTTAACGGTGAAAGAAAACATCGTGCATGCCTGAGAGTTCTGCATAACGTTCTCAAGGGCATGTAAATTCCGCCAATGCGCACATGGCCAGTCTGGTGGACTATGTCCTAAACTCTCATCTCTGAGAGAAGACCTGTGCCCAACAGTGGGGCAATAATAGGTTGATGATGATGATGATTGCATATAACTAGACGTGTATTTAGTTATTCGACGTATATACGATGTTCTTGGGCAGCGCCATCTATCAAAGTCTTATTATAACTACGTTACAGGTGAACTATGATTCCATAAATCCGTTATTGTGAAAAGCATCCTAAATAATTAGGATAAGGTCTAACTGTGTAACAAATGTAATATATTTGAGGAAAAACAGTTGTTAGTGTTCTTACCTAGAATTTAAACTAAGTCCATATTGATAAATTAATACAATAAAATTTTGAAATAGTAATAATTAAACTCTTATTTCATCGCCATAGAGGTTTAATTTTCAAAAAACAAAGTAGCTTATATTGTTTAAGATGTGTGGTTAAGCATATCGACCCCACTACAGTGGGTCGAGGTTCAAATCCCGGCACGCACCTCTATTTCTCTAAATATTATCTATTCAATATTTTCGAAATTATGTGGGTACCTATTGTGAATTAATTTTACTCACTGTAACAGTGAAGGAAACCGTTCCTCAGGCATCAAACTATCTCCATATCAAAATCACAATCATCGCACAATCTGCCCAGCGGTTTGGCTGTAAAAGTTTAACAGATTGACAGACATTTTAAACTTATGACATTAGTATGAATAGTAGGGATTAACCTTCACTTATAAAAGTGGAAGGTTACAAGCGAGCCAGTAGGTACTGATAGTAGGTAGGTGCATACCTACGATTAATTTGATCATTATCATCATAAACCCATTATTTCTCAGAGATGAGAGGGTTTAGGCCCCAGTCCATCACGCTGGTCAAGTGCGTACTGGTGGACAATAGTTTCATCAACTACCAAAAAATAATTTAAAGATATTCTTCTAGTCCTGTATTTTTTTCTCAAAATAAATTTGATAATGATTTGAAATCAATAAAATAATTAAAGTAATTAAGGATAGATGAAACACCGGGGCATGTTCGAATTGACCGAGAAAAAAAAACTAAACCAAAGCCTATTACGTACCTATGTGTTGGGTACCCAATGAAAGCGGTCTTTTTTCCGTACCCCTTTGGAAACATTATTCCCCGTTTCAAAAGTTTTGATCATCTGTACGCTTATCTTTAGTCGGAATTACGAAATGATTTTAAAAATTGTTTAGTGGTTCGCGAATATTATTTGTTATCCTAAATATGTATATATATATAACCTTTATTAAGTAATACAAAAGCGATGATTAATAAAAAAACACAAATTAAGTAGGTTCTCGTATTTTACGATATTAATTTTAAAACATTATAATTTTTACAAGCGTATACTACTTTTATAACTACATTTAAATATTTCTATATTTAAATAACATTTCCATGTCAATTTTACACAGGAACTTAAAACTATTTGTTTTAAATCTATTAACATTTTTCAACTGGCGGTAGACACTTGAATTCGCAGGAAAAATCAGTCCTGTAAAAAAAAAACAATCAAATAAGCTTTCGTAATTTACAAACTGCTGAACCGATCCTCATGAAACATGTCTAACAACTATCCAAATTTATGTACATTAAAATAAAAAAGCTATTTATACTACAGAAATAGACGGACGAAGATTCGTCTGTGGCTGTACCACCACTGCACCTATTTCTGCCGTTAATCAGCAGGACTGGCACTGCAATGTTTCTTCGTCGTCGTCGTCGTGTAATTGTCCAAGTCCATGGACGGCAGGGACTATTTAAGATCTGATGACCTACATGCCAAAACTCGCCTTGTCAGAACAGTAATATTCCCATATTTGCCAATGCAGCAGAAACGTGAACCTTACGGGAGAGTGAAAGGCGGACTAGGGAAAAATAGACGCTCTAGAGATATGGTGCTGGAGACAAATATTACAAATACCCTGGATCTCCTTCCGCACCAATACATCTGTCTTAAATGAGCTACGTATAAAGCAGCGTCTATCCTCCACAGTACAAGCTTGTACTCTTTCATTATTTGGACATGACAGTGCATGGCAAAGTTGAGGGCACAAGACTGCCTGGTAGATCGCCCATGCGCTTCACAGGCCAGGTTAAGACTGTTGTAGACGCCCCCGTCCACGAATGCAGGAAGAAAGCAGCTAAAAGAAAGGAGTGGCGTCGCTATGTTAAGCGATCCACAATTGCTTTCTGATGACGTAACTCAGTAGTTATTTAGACCTTTTCTCAGTAGAAAAGGTCTAAATTCTCGTTTGATAGTTCTTAATTTTTTTATGTTAATTGAATAGTAAACGGGAACTCAGGCCACCTCATGGTAAGTATTCACTGCAGCCCATGGAAATCCACATCGAACCTCAACTGGGACGAAAAAAAAACAAATGAGGACTAAGTTTTAATGCCTCTTGTACGATTCTGCCTAACCACACTCTTCAAACCGAAACACGGCAGTTCTCACAGAGTTGCTTTGTGGCAGAAATAGGTGGAGCGGTGCCGCCGCCGCGGGCTAGCCTTCGACATAAGACTCTACCACCATTGAAGTATACATATAAAAAGTATAGAAAATTAATTTAATTAGACTTGTTCATCATCTTAAATTACGAGATGCAATGGTTATAAATTCTTTGCTTAACTGCATTCGCCAAGTATTTGCAAATAAAATTTGCAGTATTTCTCTGCTACACATGATTCGATTATGATAGTCTTGTGTCGAAGTCTCGCCTGCGGCGACACCACCACCGCACCTATTTCTGCCGTAAAGAAGCAGTGTGAGAACTGCTGTGTTTCGCTATGAAGGGTGCGGTTGGGCAGAAGACACTAGATAGGAGGCATTCCAACTTAGTCCTCAGGAGTAGCAACGCATCCACATACAACATCAGATGTGGATGTCCAAGGGCTGCAGGGCTTAACATCAGGTCGCCTGTATGCTCGTTTGCTATTCTACCAAAACACAAAAAAAATAAAAATACAAATCTTCAGTCGTATCACAATGTCCCTTTAACGTCTTACTTACATTCATCATACATAACAACATTCGACATTCAAATGCTTCTGCGAAGGACAAAGTAGGCCCCTTAGTGTTACAAGGTTGTCAGGATCGCAATCGGATATGGGCCTGCAAATACCACCCTGCCTCACACATGATTCTTCTAGCTGTATGATGGACACCACTGGAATCGGAAAAAATATATGTTACTATCAAAATTTGTTAAAGACATGAATGCCCGAGGACGTCTTATAAATATTATTTTTATTATAACTAATTAATAAATGTAACATTGACTACCTTACTAGAACATCCCGTGTTGTAACACTACGACACACTATAACGTCATAATCTTTAGAAATAGAAATTTAATAAAATAAGTGACTTTCAGAAAACACTCGAATGGAGGCATTCCATCTTAGACCTCAGGAATAGCAACGCTAGACAGGACTTCCGTCCTATTTGAGGTTGGATGTGGATGTCCGTTTGCTGCGATGACCAGTTAACATCAGGTGGCATGCATGCTTGTTTGCTATTCCGTTAATATAAGAAAAAAAAACTTTAGTACAACTACGAACCACCTTTTTCATATTCAAACGGAATGTACATCCACATCAAATCATCAAAATCCGCACTTGGCCAGCGTGGTGGACTATGGCCTAAACCCTCTCATCTCTGAGAGGAGACCCGTGCTCAGCAGTGGGACAATAATGGGTTGATGATAAATAACAAATATTATTTATCAATTAATTGCGTAATTACATATTTGGTACATTATTAATAAACGTACAAAATAACCATTTATGATCCACACAAATTAGAACGTACAAATTACCTAAGCATTATAACATTGCATCTAACAAAATATTTAATCAAGTGTATACAGTGCTTAATTTATTTTGACGCAATGCATCTCAGTTTGAGATGGTGCTTCGAAATGAATATTTCTGGGGTTAGGATCGGGTCAGCGATTTCTAATAAAGTTTATGCATAGTAAGCCTAAAGTGAGTGATAGCCTGGTGTCTAAGCATCTCGACCCCGCTACGTTTGGTCGAGGTTGAAATCCCGGCACGCACCTCTATTTCTCGAAATAATGTCTACTCAAAATTTTTGAAATTACGTGCTTATTATGAATGAATTATCACTCGCTGTAACGGTGAAGGAAAACATCGTGAGGAATCTTGCATGCCTGAGAGTTCGCTATAACATTCTCATAGGCATGTGAAGTCTGTCAATCCGCACTTGGCCAGCGTGGTGGACTATGGCCTAAACTCTCTTATCTATGATAGAAGACAGTGCCCAGCACTGGGACGATAATGGGTTGATGATGGTAATAAAGCCTTATTTTCTACGAAATATCCGATTTAAAATCGAAATTAATACAATATTTAATTAGAGGAAACCACAAGACTGTATTAGTAGATTCAAAAATAATGTCGCGAATATGAGTACACATTTCATTAGATGCTGTAAGGATTAGATTTGCTGGACATCTATTTAAAATCAATCTGGTTACTTACGAGTATACGGCAAACACAGTTTTAAACATTTATCTCGTAAATATAGGCAATCATTTAAAAATCCGTTACATTTTTGTTTTTTTTTATTCAAACGGAATAACAAACGAGCATGCAGGCCATCTGATGTTAAATGGTCACTGCAGCCCATGGACACTCACATAAAATCTCAACTAGGACGGAAATCCTATCTGAGGTTGTATGTGGATGCATTGCTACTCCAGAGTTCTTCTGCCTAACTACACCCTTCAAACCGAAACCGGACCGAAAAAGTTTTCACAGTGCTGTTTCACGGCAAAAATAGGCGCCGTGGTGGTGCCGCCGTAGGCGAGCCTTCGACGTAAGACTCTACCACCATCAGATAAAGTACTATAAATTATAATTGTTTATTATAGTGGCACTGCACAAAAACCGTTGTTTTTTGCATTCATTACTAATGTAAAAGCTTCGTTGTGAAAAAACAAATCATAGACACACTTTAGCATCAACTGTTGTAAAAAGTTATCGTCGAAAAATGTGTGAACAATGAAATTATTGCGCCACATCCAATATTATTCAAGCTACTTGAGGTCAAGACGAAATTTAATATATTTAGGAATTTAATATCTTCGCAAAAGATGAACGCTATGCACGCATGCATCTCTTATGTACAGTATCGATTCGGTGTTATTCTTATGTTATTATACGTTCCATCCACATTTTTGTGGCAATAAACTCTGGTAGCGTCCATACCGTCCATTCTTCGGTTTCTTAAGCGTATTCCACTGAATGTAGTTATTGGTTATAGTAGTCAATATGCACATACCTAACACAAAAAGAAGACTGCCAACAACTGCAAGCACATTGTCATTGCCATTGCAACTGCAAGTGTGTGTGATGGTGGTAGAGTCTTATGTCGAAGCCAGAAGACACAAGACAAAAGTGGCACTCCAACTTAGTCCTCATGAGTAGCGCCGCATCCACATACGACCTCAGATAAGACTTTCGTCTCAGTTGAGGTTTTATGTGGATGGCCACGGGCTGTAGTGAACACTTAACATCTATTCTAATAACTTAAAAAAAGGTTATGAGCAGGAATACCTTGCGCAGAAATTCCAAACGCGGTTAAATTCGGATAATGTCGATGAATATGAAGTCAGTGTTATATAAAGTGGTGTGGATGTAGAGATGTATGGTAGAGAGTACGAGTGTCAATCACCGGAAGAAAATAATTTTAAAATCCCCGTAAGGTACCGATAAATAAAGGTTAGAACTGCTTCAAAAGTCTGTGTAGATCTGTTAGAGGCAAAACGGAGATGTTTAAGTTATTGAACATACAAGCTCACGTCTGTATTCCCGGGGAGACCGAGGCAGGTCTTCACTTACTAAGATGTTTATCTATCTAGATATGTGTTTTAAGTAAGATCATACTAAAAATCTGTCAGATTTTTATTGATTTTAACAGTTTTTTTGATCCGGATGCCACGTATATTTACTAGCTACGTCACTGCTTATAAGTACGTGTTTTACGCAAAATTGATCTATGGCCTAAGTTTACTATGACTAGGTATTTTCTGTTGTCATTTATCGTTAATTTAATTATATAGTTATCATGTTTAAACATAAAAGGTCACGAGTGGCAATTTTCATTAATTGTTTAAAAATAATAGTAGGTACATTAAACAATAATATTTATTTATTTGTCAATAATAACTTAATCAGTTAGTTTTGGAAAATATTTATTGAAACTGGAGAATATTGCCATTTGACCGTAATATTTTTTTTTATATCTAAATGGTTTTTGTTTAAACAACTCCATCTGTGTTCTGTTACTAAACCGTGCTTCTTTTCTACAAGCATGCACATGATTTTATATCTGGAAAACTTCAGTAGATGGCGCTTTAAGGTAAGATACGCAGTAATGTTGTGTATTTAATGTGATGTTATGAAAATGCTACTAAGACTCGTAGAAAATTATGATATCTAAATTCACGACTTTATGCAAATATAATCATAAATACGATCAAAAATATGACAAAAAGGTACAGCGCATTACCTGTACTACTACCTTGGACACAATGTACAATGTAGGTATACTCCGAGCCTCTCTCAACTGTAGGGAGAGACCTGTGCTTTCATCGGCCACACAACTGGTTGCAACCTTGTACATTATAAATTTTAAAAAAAACTTAATTGTAGTACCTAAGTACCTATTTAAAAGATATAATATATCCCTTCAAACCTACTACGTTTTGTATAATTTCCTATATTAAAAAACCTTTTGGCATAGGAAGACGCGGCTCACGACAACGTTACCTGGCGTAAACTATTAAATAGAAAGAAATACAAAATTTAGGTTTTTAAACTTAAATTATTTCGTTATACAAACAAGATGTAGTATTTTAACATATTGTTATAGACGAAGTGCGAAAATATATAAGAGAGGACTGCGACAGGGCTGAACGAATGGGGTATAAAGGCATAAGGGTATTTGACAAGCTTTAGGAAAATATCTCAAATTGTTGATTAATTCATTATACCATGACACATTTGCAATTTGTGAATTGCTCTATTTTCTGGGAAGTTCCAAAATATAAATAAATCAAAAAACCGCCAAAACACTAAAGACGCCATACATCCTAGTCACGTGATGTTACGACGTCACCTGCTTGTGTTTGATTACGAGTTGTCTAATCGTAATAGGTTTTGTGATAGATAATAATTGCTAATTTACTTTACTGTCAATAAGCAGGTGACGTCACTCCAGGTTTGGCCAATCCCGTGCGTTTCCAATCACATGGTCAAACACGTCAATTCAATAACTTTTTTTAATTTTTTTATAAAAACCATATGTATACAAATTTCTTTTAAATGTAGGCCGAATTAGCTTTAAAAAATGATTACTGTTAAGGTAAAAACTGTTTAATCTACATTTTCATTGCACTCAAATACTCTATTGCATGTTTATATATAAAGTTCTATGTTTTTGTTATAAGACGCATGAATAAGCTGCGCTAGTATTAGGTAGACAATATAACAAAACTTCTACATTATACATATTAGTTTGTAAAGAAAGAGCCGTTAAGACGTAATGAAATATCAGTTTGTCAAACCCCTCAATGTACGATGTTAAACAAAATGCAATTCGCTTCTCAATCTACACACTAATATCAGATTCAATGCCCTCTGACCTCTATCGATGTGAAACCGGTGCTAACATGTTTTTTTTTCTTTATATGAACGTAGTAAGAAACGAGCATGCAGGCCACGCAATGTTAAATAGTCACTGCTGTCATAGACATCCACATCATACCTCAACAAGTACGGAAGTCCTATCTGAGGTTGTACATGGATGCGTTGGTACTCCTGACTAAGTTCGAATGCCTCCTCTTAGTGTCTTCTATCTAACTACAGCCTTTAAACCGAAACACAGCAGTTGTCACACTACCGCACTACGGAAGAAATAGATTCTGTGGTGGTGCCGCCGCAGGCAAGCCTTCGGCACAAAACTCTCCTACCATCAAATATCTTAAATATTGTCAGAGTTGCATACGAAATTCCGAACCGAACTGTTCTTTTGATGTCATGTGGAATGTTAATGTTACTGCATATAAATTAATTCGGAACAAGTACGCAGACAGGTTAATAAAATCGTAAAATCAGAGATGCGTTCGAACTTTTTAAAGCGAACTTTTTTAAAGGGAGTTACGAAAAAAGCGATGTTAAATTACCAATGATTAATCACACGCTGATATATTGATGATTTCGAATACGCAGATAGCTTGGAAAATTGGAATTGCATTCGAACTTTTGTATCTCGTAATTCCGGAACGAGACCGAAATTCATAGACAACTGCGGCTATGTTAGTGGAATGAGTAATGTATGTATGTATTGTGGCAACAACAAAAAAGCAGCAATGTTTTGAAAAGTGTTACATTTATGCCAATTTACGAACTTTGATAAAATGACAAAAATATGCATATCATTATTAAACACGTGTCTGTTTATGCGAAGATATTTTTTGAACGCTATACAATAAATTCATTTTATAAATTGCCGACAAATAGGTAATACATAAGGTAATACATATTTTTTAACCCGATATATGCATGTATGTACGTTATGATTAGGTATGGATCGAGGGTGTCCCGTATTTACACAGACGCACTGTCCAGGTGCGGATTTGCAGACTTTATATAGGTACCTTTGAGAACTCTCAGGTTTCCTTAATATCTTTTCCTTCGCCGTTAAAACTAATTTCTATTACACACACAATTAAAAAAATTGTGAATCGACAATGTTTCGGAACGGTAAGTCCAGTATCCACCAGGCTGTCACTCACACAATAATTAATAGTAATAAGTTATTATTATTAATTAATATTATAATTCTGTTATTCGCACAGCATCATTTTTTAACTATCCTATCAATATCCTCGTAAAGATTAGGTACAGAAAAGTAGAAAAATCATAATAAATCTTACGTTGCTGTGGCGCAGATGATCTCGTCTGAGTTGGATTCGCCGACACGTACACGTTGAAAGTTACATGTAAAAGCACCGTAGCGACGAACACAGTTTTAAACGACATTTTTACTTTTAATAATTTGTAAAGAAAACTAGTAGTACAGAGTGTGATGTTCTGCTGAAGTCTGAGCCCGATTGCGCGGCCTCGTCTTTATATAGACATGTTGTGATAAACAACCGACGATCGACGCTCGCTAATTTAAGTTCCCGATAATTCCACATTCTTTATACATAACCTATATTCGAACATTCTTTGCAAAACAACTTAATTACATCTTTAAACTGTACAGGACTTATAATAATAGGATTTATAATAATAATGGCGCTAACTTAGATTATTTCTTAATATGAACGGAAGGTGTACATAGTCCCTATCGCCCATTTAACAATCCTTCTAGAGTCAACCCCCACTTCTCGAAATTACAGTATTTTTCCCCCACATCTTCACGTGTATAATATTGTACAATTGAAGATGGTGTCTGTCGCGTGTACCATATTACTCACATTGAAGTATCTCAAAGGGGCCTATACGTGTTGGACTTGTGTACTCGCGTAATCCTTCCAAATGACCGGGTTCCATAACATCTTGGACCAATGAAATGTTAAAAAATTCAATAATTAAAATGGTAAATTCTTCTCCATAATGTACATCGATATATTACATTAATACAGGTACAGTACTCAAATACTTTTGGATTTGAAAAATAACACCCCTTTATTGAGACATAATCTAGTAGAAATGGTCTCTAGTTTGTTTCTTAATGACCGTCTGTACGGGTTCGATCTCTGTGGAACAGAATATTATTATAATGACAATGTAAACACGTAATCTTTATTTGTTTTCCCACACAATGGCATTACGTAATACGAGGGTATTTAATTTAAAGAGCTTATCCCATCTGGTGTGCAAAAATGGGTAACTAGTTATCATTATATGATGGTGGCAGAGTCTTATGTAGAAGGCTCGCCTGCGGCGGCACCACCGCTACACTTTTTTCTGCCGTAAAGCTGCAGTGTGAGAACTGCTGGGATTAGATTGATGAGTGTGGTTAGGAAGAAGACACTGGACAGGAGGCAATCCAACTTTGTTCTCAGGAGTAGCAACGCATCCACTTACGACCACTGAAAGGACTTCAGTCTTAGTTGAGGCTTGATGTGGATGTTGATGGGCTGCGGTGACCACTTAATATCAGGTGGCATGCATGCTCGTTTGCTATTCTGACAGTATATAAAAAAAATGATTTTTTCTACATTTCTCAAGGCATGTTGCACAAAACACTGGCAGCACTAAACCCCATTAAATAGTTAGTTTAAGCCGTTTTATGAAATAGCCACCAACCTTCAGCTTGCCAAAGGCAAAGACAACACTTTTATAAACGTTGGTGGTAGTCTTGTGTGAAAGACTAGTCTTATTTTAGGCGACCTCTCAAATATATAACGGCGCACACAGACAGAGGCTCAATCTTATCGCAGCATTCAAGTTGAACTCTTTCTTTCAAACTGTGAAAGTATCATTAAAATCGAATCTACTGTTTTTGCGTGATTGGCAAAAAAAACACAAGAAGGATTTTTATTCCATAAGTACCTATATATTCGATGTCAATTTTTCAAAATACCTGTCAAATTCCATACATTTCCAATCTCTTATTTTGAAGTCGTTCGATTATATATAATAGTAGGTATTATAGATGAAGATGATAGAATTATATAAACGAGGTAAAGCACGTCAAAGTTTATCACCTAGTGGTTTTATATGTAACAGATAACATTGCGACGGTGTCTATGTTTGTTCCACAGATCGGGGAAAATTGTCAATGAGTTTACTACAGTCGGTGTTATCACTTTCCGAAGTTATCAGTCCTTATCGGAACTTTCTCGCAACGCTCTGACACATCGTGTGACGTGATGCATATAATTATGTAGTGAATCTCATATATATACTTATTATAATAAAACAGAAAATGGGAGTGAAATTGTACTGTTATAAAGTAAATAATAATAATAAATTAATAACTCGTTACAGAACTCTAAACTACGATAATTTTTATGTACAGTATCATTAAATTTTACACATTAAGCGGTGTTTTTGGGTGATTTGTGTAAAAAATTAATAAAAATACGTATTTTTAACAGTGTTAATGTTTACTGCGATTTATTATGTGTCTGTGTGTGTGGTAAGTTACTAGCCTTCCGCCCGCGACTTGTAGTATGAACTTGGACTATAAAATTCCTAGAAATTCGTATTTGCCTATTTAAACCAAGGAGATACCTCGCCTATCCCACTGCTTTATACATTCGATTACCTCATTATTCATTCGAGAAATCGTAGTAGGAAACATTATTAATGGCCCTTTTCTCCAAGTTGTCCAGCAATAACTCGGTACTTGGAACAGATCGTAAATTCAGTGACACTTCACAATAATACCTAATAATAAATTAAAGTAATGTAAATTATACGATTACTTGAAGTAACTAAAA
>DWKW01000602.1:0-15581 GCA_018250115.1 Doberes anticus
GAGGATTCAGTATGAATTCCTCCAGTCCAGTGTCTCCTGCTTAACCACACCATTGAAACCGGCACACACGCTGTTGCTTAACAGAAATAGGAATTCTTAAATCAATTTTTAAAGGTATTGTAATATCTTCACCTCACACATAATTCAGATCCTATAAAACTGTAAGTTTCACGAGGATGACACGTAAATTAAATCTACCTACTTCTAAGAATTACAAAAAAGGAGGTAAAATTATCCAAATGCATGTAACTTATGAAATTCTGATTTACATCCTTGTGTAACATTGATATTCACCGAGGGCACGACGTCCTGAATTCGTCAAGTGTTTGACGACAATTTTGTAGCGAATTGAGTAGGTTCTTTTGTTTATGTCAAATTTTGGAAGGTAATAAGAGTCCTTAGTCCAAGATGACACTGAAAATATACGACATCAAGCATTACTTGTACTGTTGAGTTGTTGCAGATACTTGGCGGAAAGGCATTTCTCCGGGTATCGATGTTGAAGAGCTATGGTTACTTAATAATTGGACAGATCCTTAAGTTCTCATTATTATCATAAACTGAACATGTAAAAAACTATTTTTAAATTACATTAAATTAACTACTAGCTGTAACTATAAAACAACTATGAAACCAATACTATGAAAGAAGCTCGTATGTCATGTAACCAATTTTATCAGTAAAGAAATTACTTTTAAAACGAAATTCAAGAAACGCTCAACGACGTAAGTCAACTCTACAACGAATCGTCAACTCACTATATTAATCGGAAGTCAAACCTGAATATACATTTTACATTTGCTGTTAATTGACAGTGATACGAGAACAAAGATGGTATGTATTTTAAACGTACACTCAAACACAAAGCAGGTCAAAGCCATTCCAATACAGAACCAATTTCGAATAGAATACATTAACTTGCACGACACGATATCAGTAAACTTAATTAACACAAAAGTACATATGTATGTATGTTCTTGTATTCGTTTATTCAGCGCCTGCGGTGAACCGTCATTTCGAATTCGTTATACGTTTTGGTGAGTCCACATTTATTAATTAAATTTTCATAGATAACTTAGTATCTCACGAACTGGCAATCACATTGAATGTCATACATGTTCTTAAGGAAAACAAACCTCATAATGTTAAGACATTCCGTCCAAGGTACGTCTACGGAAGGAGTAAAGTAAACTTAATAAAAGCATTGTCTAGCAGCCAAATTTAGCGGGATGGTAAAACAGCGAAGACGGTAAAAACAAAGAGCCATGTAGTGAGGACCTAGGGTCTCCAAAAGAATGCACCAATCCTCCGGGGGGACTGGTCCTACCCGGCCATCCCAGGGTATGAAGCCTCCTGTCCCTCTCCCACCTTGTTAGGCGCCTGAGCTTATATCTACAATAAGCGGCCGTCATTATCGGTATCTCGACCATCCCAGCAATCAGAGCCTCTCTGCTCAGCCTTCTACTTAAATATACATGGAAAAACGCTTTACCGGTATTCACCACCGCTCAATAGTTACAATGCTTTTGATCGGTGACCAGGGTGCAAGAAAAGGAACCTGATCAGGAATGGAATGTAAATGTAAACAAATCATAAGGGGTCGATGCTTCTGCTGTAGGTTTTTTAAGGAGTTAGATAGCGTGCAGGTTGCCTTGGCTACACTTCACTGTCAGGTTAAGATCAACGCATTATTATCTGGTTTACATTCATCCACACCGACTACTCCACGATTCCTACAAAATAAACTGTCTCAAAATGTACTCGAACTATTTGTCATAAACAAAGCATAAAATTTAATATTGTTATGAATAATAAATCTTTCTGAGCACAACTTTGGGGTACGAGAAGTAACCAAAGTTGATATTTATTACGTCGACAACAATCTAACTGCCAATACAAGAAGCAAAAAACAAAAAGCAATATTTGTCGAAGCACAATTTCGATGCCACGTTTAAATCAACTTTAGCATTCATCGCTTAACAGGAACAAAGAATGTAACAGACACGTCCCTTATAAATATGTAAATATATATTCGAGAGATAATCCATCACAGAATTGTTATGACCCACAAAGGGACGAGCCTTTGTGGATCACGTTTTCCTGGTTTAGTTACCTCGGATGAAATGTGAGTGGACAAAAAAAAAACTTTAGATTTGCGATTGACATTCGGCCCTCAAAGAAGACAAAGCTATTCGTCCGAATGGAACTAACGATCTTGACACCAATGCACTATTGTCCTCACAACGTTCGGTACCAAATACATTGTCGGACGCCATCGATTTATGATTGGAGACGCCACAATATCTCAGATTAATGGCCGAGGTGAACCACGCACTCGAAGCTTTCGAAATTGATGGATAGGCAATCAGGGTAATAAATTCGGGATAGCTGAACAGGCGTCGAAATGCGTGTCTATTAGGACGATGAAAGCGTACCTTCTATAAGTATAGGTATCATTATGTCTAAATTGAGTTTCTTGTTTGATGTAAATACAAGTACTACCTTACTACAGTCCTGTTAATAGTCCAGCTAATTAATGAAGATCATCAACATTCTATTACTATAAATATTAAGTCCATAGTCCTTTGGTGGGATGCGGATTGGTCGGCAACAAATAATGTTGCTAAGACATCTGCATGAATATATTAAAATAATGAATGGTGTTTATTGCTTATAGTTAGACGTAAATACTGAAATCAGTTCTAACGAGATCGATACAGCTTGACCTTCCTCTAGTATAAACCGTCATACACTCGAGACGTCAATTACAATGTTTTTTCTTCCACTCATATGACAAAGTCGAGAATCGTACCGTGGTGGCCTAGTTATTACGAATATGTTACTCGCATTAAACGTATTTTGCAATAAACAAATGCAGCTATGGCGATATTGATAACTTGTCAATTGTAAAGGTACTGGTCAATTTTGCACTCAATCGTCAAATGCCCGTCCATCTGATTCCCGCCGATCAAATGTTTATCTCACTTTTTCCAATATAATTTAACTGAGGCGGAAAATAATCCTTAAGCTCGCAAAAGGTTTATAAGTTTATCTACCCAGCCAGATAAAGTTGCAAAGGTTAAGACGATGACAAGATAGTTTTTCCACGTTGCCATGAAATTTATAATATATCATATTTTTCTAATAAATATATATCGATATATTAATAGAACAGCACACAAGCAACAAGCCATCTCCAATAAAGCCGAATTCCTATCTGAGGTTACACTCGGATGCGTTGCTACCCTTGAGTTTTAAGTTACAATTCCTCCCATTCAGTATACCTAACAACATTCTTTAAATACGGTAGAAATAAGTGCTGCGGTAGTGCAAACGCAGGCGAGTCTTCGACATAAGGATCTACTACCATCGATCTCGTTAAAAGATGTTTTACTGTATGTTGTTAATACAAATACCTACATTCCTAATTTTAAAGTTCTAAATACCACACACTTACTTATGCAACACACATTATTATTGTCATCAACTAAGAATGTCGCACTTCTATTAAAATTCGTTCTATTAAAAGATTTACTAGACTGAAGCAGCCGCTTAACATGAAGTGAATTACAATGCTTTTTTCAAGAACACTGAACAAAAATAGCATGAAGTATTCTCAGCTCTGTTTTTGTGAAATGTAAAACATCTCGTTTGTAACACTGACCTTTGTCGTGGCCACGATTCCGCGATTGCCATTGGCAGTGATCTTGATACGTTTTTTAGTAGTTTTTATTGCGTGGATTAGGTCTTTTTATTTGTTTTAACCTTGCAAAAAACGATGACTAATAATGACCATTGACACTCGCTTGCTTACAAGCGTAAAGCAGTTTAAATTGTTGACAATATTATTATTATGTAAAAAGTTTAAGCAAACGGTTTTGCATCGTTGCTCTAATACCTACATATTTTTACATCGTTGTTAGGGCGAATTAATTATATCAAATCCATGATAGCTAAAGTTCCGTAGAGTTAAACGCACGTGGTAATCGTACAACTTAATTGACTTGATGTTTTTACGAAATACTTACAATATAAACTCAGCTTCATTTATTTTTTCAGTCTACCGCGCCAGACGTTATATGGTAGGCCATATCAGTGAAGATATAACACGACAACTTTAATTGACCTTCCGCGTATATGATAGCACATACTAGAGGGAGGTCAAGTACCGAACTTGTAAAAACTTATTGCAGTAGTCTAACTCTTGTAACCTCCTCCTCCTTCAAATCCATTTAGCAATTTTTACGCGATTGGCGAACAAACATACATATAGACAAAAAGTTCACAAGTGACAAAAGTCAACGCCCTGTAAGCAGTCGATATCGGTTACATTTTCAAAAATATCTTCAGTATCGCTGTACACTGGTTCGGTATAATTTTACTGTTGAAAATAGCTTGAAAATTCTTTCGTACGTACACAACTTTAGTTACGTTACACATACGTTTTACAATGCATGTGCAGTAAAATTCAATAGCAGTATTATTTTCCCGTCCGTATGTTACCTAAACATAGTTCAGTTCGCATAATTCCCGACACTGTTACAGAAACGTTTCAACGGCACTTGTTTTTGAACTCGAACCGTGTGAACGTTGCGGCCTTGGTTTTATAACACGTAGAGCACCTACGTGGACTTTACGGTTCTGTTTTATGCGATCCTCGTACAGGTAAAACTTTTAACTTACATAAAACAGCGGTAAATTCACTCAGACAAATTAAATCACGTAAATATAAATTAGAAAGAAAAACTACGCGCGGTACCGAAACACTAAACCATTACGTATAGTACACAAAAAAATAAGTCAATTTCTATGCGAAGGTATTTTGCCGTATTTTGGGTAGTTTTTCCACGATAAGTCACAGTAGGCAAAATTTTGGTATACAGTAAATCTCTATAACGTATTGAAAGACTAGCCTATTTTTATTACACACGCTGCATGTCACCTGATGTTAAGTGGTCATTACAACCCATGATGTCCATGGGTCGCATCCAAAATCGTCTTCCAGGGTACGTTGCTACTCCTGAGGTCTAAATTGAAGTGCCTCCTTCCAACCAACCAACATCAAGTAGGATTGAAGTCTTATTTGTGGTCTACAATGAATGCGTTGCTGCATCCCGAGAGGAAAGTTTGAACGCCACTTGTCCAGTACGTTCTGGCTAACCGCTCCCTTCAAACCCTAATACCGCAGTGCTGCTGTTTCACAGTCAACAAAGGGAAACGATAATGCCAGTGCAGTTGAACCTTAAGGCATAAGATTATATCACGAAAATTCTTAGATCTCTATTACTACGTCTAGCTGTGAAAGCTATGTCTAGCTGATGGTTGAATAACGGAAAGAAGAAATATTAAGCGTGTGTTTTATATTGAAGCACAGTAACAGTACAGAGAGGCATTCTATCATCAACCCATTATTGTCCCACTGCTGGGCACGGGTATTCTCTCAGAGATGAGAGAGTTTAGGCCGTAGTCCACCAAGCTGGCCAAGTGCGGATTGGCGGACTTCACATGCCTTTGAGTACGTTATGGAGAACTCACCGACAAGCAGGTTTCCTCACGATGTTTTCCTTTACCGCTAAAGCGAGTGATAATTAATTCTTAATACGCACATAATTTCGAAAATTTTGATTAAATAATATTTCGAGAAATAGAGATGCGCGCCGGGATTTGAACCTCGTCCCACCGAAGTGGAGTCGAGATGCTTAACCACTAGGCTATTACTCACAGAGAGGCATTCGCCCCGCGTATTAAAGCGTGACACCCTCGCGCAAGGTCACACAAGATCTCAATACCGCATTCAATCGTGCGGATCTTCGTGCGTCTATAACAATGCTGTAGTAACTTTGACAGGCAATAATAAAACCTGACTCCGTAAAAAAGTTACTTGACAAGTAGAGGTCTTATGCTGAAGACTCGCCTGTGGCGACGCCACCGCTGCAGCTATGTGTGCAATAAAGCATCAGTTTGAGAACTGCTGTGTTTCGGTTTGAAAGTTGTAATTAGGCAGAAGACACTGAAGAGGAGGTTTTCCAACTTAGTCCTCAGGAGTAGCAACGCATCCACATACAACCTCAGATAGGACTTCCGTCCTAATTCCAATCCCATGGGCTGCTGTGTCTATTAACATCAGGTGGCCTGCATGCTTGCTTGCTATACTGCTTGCAGTACACTCCTGGATTATAAAATATGACACTCCTGAGGTGAAGATAAATCTAACGGCACCTCTTTCTTCTAGCCGTCTTCGCAACAGATGGCCACAAACAATTCCACAAACAAAAATACATGCACCTGAAGCAAATTACGTTGCACAAATAACAAAGTTACATGTAAGGTATTTTATATATCAATCACGTTATTTTTCAGACGAGTGATGATCATATTTCAAGGATTGCAACGCAATTAGAATTATTTCAGAATTAATGTTAACCTTTTTTCTAAATACCATACCCAGTTAGCCTGTATAAAATTATATTAGGTATTAAGTACGCCCATTGTGAAATGCTTACAAAAAAGAGTAAAAAAAAAACCTATCTGCCAGGATTTGAACCCTGAACCATCGGTGCGGCAGATCGAAATTTTTAACTCACTCTTTTCATTTGTTTGTAATGCGCAGATAATAATCAGAAATGCGTCTTGGAATTCGAACCCTTACCCACCAGATCAGTACGCTGATTTAAAACCTCATAAGTATGTACCCATGCTTATACAAATAAATACATTCATTCATTCATTCATTCACCACTAGACTGTCACTACTAACGACTTTTCTCTCACTCACTCAACGTATGTTTAAAAATAGAGAACTTTCAGGCTTTGATTGACGTTTGAGAATTAAGCTATTCGTTTTACAGCGATGATTTGGCTTTAGCATTTTATGTTATCTGTTAAAGAGGCCTAAAGCGAAAGGATAGAAACGAGACATTCTTTGTGGCCATAATGACATATACACACAAGGTCAGGGAGCGTAAGATGATCTCAATACCGCATCTTGAAAACATGACGCGGTATCTTGAAAACCCGATCTTACACTTGGCATGTCCGTGATGGAGAAGGGGACTTTTTTATTGACGGAATAACAAACGAGCACGCAGGCCACCTGATATTAAGTGGTTACTGCATGTGGCGTGGATACGTTGGATGCGTTGCTATTCCTGAGGACTAAGCTGGAATGCTTCCTGCCCACTGTATTCTGTCTCACTACACTCTTCAAACCGAAATACGACAGTGATCACACTTCTGCTTTGCTGCAGAAAGCAGCGGTGGTGCAGCTGCAGACATAAGAGTCTACAATCATAGAATTTTATTTTTCAACAGTCTACACAATTGTGACATACAATTTAAAGCAATTTATACAAGGCCGCTTACCATTAAGTAACCCGGTTTTGAATTATAACTATTTTATTAAAAACTAGCTGGTGTCCGCGACTTTGCCTGTGCGGATTTAAGAGGAATAAAAAATAAGTTGTTATTTTACAAACGTTTAGATTTTACCATCTATTGATTAGTTGAGAAAGTGCTGCTTAACATTAAAATTTAACTAGTATCCCACGGGAACGCATAACAGGGATAAACATTATCGTATGTGGTAATCCAGATACATGTTCCTCTGTGTGCCAAGTTTTATTAATTTAATACAAGGGTTGACGCGTGATTGAGTAACCATACATCTTCACCAACTTTCACATCTATGTGAAATATCTACACATCAGGATGCAACATTAGAGTGGCAACTGTATTATTCATACTCGAACGTTAAAACAGTTGGCATTATTTGCATTAAAACATAACAATAATTTTAGACGAATTGGGTTCATAGGGTCAATTTTAAGTATCGAGAGGCAATAAAACTAAAAGCACTGTAACCTAAATATTAATAGGGTTGGCGACCAAATATTAACTATGCAGTCATAATTATTGCTAATCATCTGACAATATGATTTCATTCAAAACAAAAATCACATTAAAAATAACTGAAAATATAACTGTATTTGTAGACTTTTTAGTACCTTTTAGAATTGTCTGAAATGACCATTCTTACGCGAACAGCTATATCCTGCTCAGAAACAGGCAAAGATACTCGCGCATAGTTTGAAATCACTCAAAATGATATTCAGCGTCTCGATTGCGAGCCAGATATTGCGATGAATTCAAATGAATACCTTTGTTACGCAGATGTATTTTAATAAGCGCTGACGAAATTTTTTCGGTACTTTTATAGAATGACCACGGACAATTCGAATTTATCAACCATACAATTGTATGAAGAAATAATACGCGGTCACAACAGCGGCAATGTTTTGTGCGTTTCTATAAATAAGTAAAGCTAAGTTTAGAATGCGACAGAAATTGCGACACAAATGTCAGACATGAATTTATTTAAAGTTCACATTTTAACAGATTTTTTGTGTCTGGATAGTGTACACTATGTACGTTCGTATATAAACATACGAACCCTAGGTCCAATCTATTCACAGGCAAAATAATTTTAAGAACAAGACAGTTAGTGTTCGGTCACCACGAATGAGCGTCATGCGGCCGCTATTGCTGCTTATGTAATTAACCAACAACGTAAACGTAAAATTTAATAAGAGTTATGGTTCACCAGTGTACTAAAAAAAGAACTAGGATTTTACCATAGATTGCATAAAGAGTTGCTCGAAGAAAGTTCGTATTCTTACGAAAACTTCTATCGAATGGAATATTATTATTACTTTTTATAAAGTATATTTTTTTTACTTTCGTAAAAGGTAAAATTATTTTACAGTTTAAAAATCTTCCCGCATTAAAAGCTACAATTAGAAACCCGTGCGCACACATACATACATACTGAGTGGACTATACATATACGTATATATAGTGTTGGTGTATAAACGTGGCTTAATAGTGTTTATGACCTTTGTTTATTATACGTATATAATATGCGTATTCAAACACGTGGACTTTTCGTAATCGACTGACAATTATTTTTTCTCTATTAAGTTACTAACAAGCTTAGATAGCCAGCGCTACTACATTATATTTAGTTACTATAAAATTAAATTAACAGTGCCACAAAAGTTGTTACAATATAAATGATTTTCATTGAGTAACAGGTAAAAACTCCGTATAGATTATCTGATTTGAATTTATAAAACGTCAAAGCCACGAAGTTTAAATTATTTGTATTAATTTTGGAATTTAAGATATTTTTAAGGTAAATGGGCTAAAAATTGTTGGCAAATGTTTTCTGTAATTAGGAAAATTGAAACATCATCATGTTTATTGTTAATTTATTATATTAATTTGCATTGTTGGACGAGTGTCATTACGAGTAATTGAACAGGAACTCATTTATACAAAATGTAACATAAGAACATGCAAGGCTTATTACAGAACAAATAGCGCCCATAAAGAATTCGTTTCAAGGTTCACTTTGCTCGAATTGGACTAGCTATTCGCGTGACATATTACATTCATTAAAATAAATTTCAATCACGCAATGCTACCAAATAGTTATGTAATATTCCTGCCACATTACACATATTTTAAATACCGAATAGGTAATTATCTAATTTGTAAATCGACGCAACTGAATAAATAACGTTTCACACTCATAGCCCCACAGTAGGTTTCAACCTGTGTCGTGGGTGCCATGGACACACACAGACACAAGCACACAAATACCCAAACCAGGTCCAGAAATTAAAATTCGTCATTCAAATTTCTGCCCCGCTGGGAGTCGAACCCAGGACCCTCCGGACGGCAGTCCGCACGTTGACCACGGCGCCATACTGGTCGTCAATGTTCGTACTTAAGCAAGAAATTAAAATACGGACATGACTTAGCTATTGGTTACAATAACAAATCAGTTCACTGTAAACAAATTATGATATATATTATTTTATACTCACATATAAATTACTTCCCGAATGAATTGTATTTCTGGAGCAGCAAGATTCATTTGATTGAACTTCCTAATTTACGCGCTCACGTAATTTCACCTTGCCCTCTGTTATATTTAGCGCTCGATGTTTTCTCGATACATCGTTAAACTTCATAATCTTACCGTAAAAACGGCCAACACCCCGAAACCTATTAGAAGCAAGGCCGAAATCCCATAAAATTTATGCTCACGTATGGCGCCGTAAATGCACCCCGCGCGACCATATAAAGAGACTTCATAAAAATCGAGTGAAAGGATTTTTAGTTATTTCTTCTGTGTTATACTGCTGGGGTTTTATTGATACAGCCTTACGCATAAACGTCCATTACCCGTGGATACATTATTTGCTCAGTGTTGCATAACACTTGTCGCAATAATACGCTGGGAGGTTGACTAAAGTGTTGAATGGATGAGACAGTACAAGTATCATCAAGGTTGCTCAATATCAGGTATTAGAACAAAGAAGGTCCGTTTTCGAACATAGTTCGCCGGCGCGGGCGTTGCGAGAGCGGGTATCGAACGCGATGTTGCGACACGCTCGTGACGGCGCCGAACGCGTGCGCACAGAAAGTTGCTACACTTCAATGAAATGTTACTTTAGGTTTTTATTAGTGCAGACTTTAGTTGTTAAATTCGTTGTCCAGCCAAAATGTCAAACAGTCCAATAAAAGATCGGTTGCTCAAGGTAACATGCAGTCACAATGGTACAAATCTCTAAGGAAATATTTGGAGCATGGTATAACATATTGTTACAAATGTTGTTTGATTGTTACAAACAAACAACCGAATCAACGTGATTACATACTTTCAAATTTATAATATTGCTGGGATAATTACCTAGCATTCTAGGAGGATCGAATGTTATGTGTTAGACATAAATGTGTCCTATTCTACAGTACTTGTCACAAATAGAATTGTCTAAGAAATCGTTTACACATTTCTTGGTTATAGATCAAGAAATTTGGTCAATGGTTAAAAATCTGTTTTACACACATCAAGCATAAATTACTGTACGAAATTTGGTATACTTGTAGTTTATGCAGCGGTGCAACAAACAAGTAAGTAACGTACGTTTTGATGGTGGTAGACTCTTATGTCTAAGGCTCGCCTGCGGCGGCACCACTGCAACTCCTATTTCTGCTGTAAAGCAGCAGTGTGAGAACTGCTGTGTTCCGGGTTGAAAGGTGTAGTTAGGCATAAGACACTGGACATTTTAACTTAATCCTCAAGAGTAGCAACACATCCTCAGATAGGACTTCTGTCCTATTTGCGGTTTCATGTAGATGTCCATGGGCTGCAGTGACCACTTACCATCAGGTGGCCTGCATGCTCGTTTGCTATTCCGTTAGAATGAAAAATATTTAAAAAACATACAAAAGGAACACAATCACCAAGCTATCTACTACCTTTTAATGTTCTAAATCGACAAGGATAAAGTCACGGGAAAAAGCTAGTAATATATAATTTTACATCGCACGGTGTGCCGTGTGTAAAATTGTACCGTAGTTACCCGTAAACAGCGTGTTAATCGTTCAAAGCAATGATGTTCATTAACGCAATTGCCTGGACATTGCTTAAATGAGATATTTAGATTTCGTGCTCGCGAGTAACGTGGATTCGCTTTTCAGGTCGCAAGCGTGACTATAGTATCCAATACACTGCGTTGCGCAGTACTAATGCAGCATTTACAAATTCTCGTGGTCAGAAATATGACATTCTCCTAAGTGTTAATAATTACGACCTCAAGCCTCAATATATTTTTATAGACTGAACTTACCGAACAGACGGGCAACCTGATGGTTGGCCACTGTCGCTTATACAGAAAAGGGAAATCAGAGCAGTATGAGTGACATAGAAGGACAGCTGATATAAGAATAATTGTTATTATATTGGTGTTATATATTTGTTATACATTTTATTTCATTTCCTGATTTTTTGTACAGTACTGATTTTGCTGACTGTGGCAATATTCGGTATAGAACATGGCCATATCTTTCAAACGCTCAAACTTCAATCTTAACTAATTTATTGAAAAAGCAATCGATTTTATCGCTATTTACATAACTTAATAGGATGCTAATTATAAATGTTGGCAGAAAGTGGAGCAAGCGATGATTTATCGATATGTAAACAATTTTAGATTGACAGCGCATGATGATTAAAAGCTTTTACGTTGAAAATTATGGTTTAATCACGTTAGATATTGGAAAGCTCACATTCATTGGTTCTAGCTTTCAAAACCGTTAAATGGAATTGACCAAAAAAATTTCACGGAGCGAATGTATGTAAATCAAATTCATCAAGTTCACTATTCCATCTGTAACAACTTTTACCTCGTCGTTTAAAAGTCAAATTTATTTGACTCGCGGCAACCATTTTTAAAGCCGTTAAAGCGATGGGATTGGAGAGGTAAACCCTTGGAATTTATGATTTATTTGAGCACAATGCAAGATATATTAATAGAAATGAGATGGAAAGTTGGCATAGAGCACAAGAGCTAGAAATTTCAGTTTGCGGTAAAGTTGTAGCTTTGCGTAACCAAGAGATGGAACGAATCGTAACGATGCACCGTGGACTCATTTCCTGCCGACGAAGTTGCACGTTACTTCTCTTAGATGAACAAGCCTTTGATATTGTGCACGCAAATAGAAACATGCCGATAGCGTTACTATCTATTACATAACTTTACATAATGTTAAATATGTTGTTATTAGTATAGTCTTGTAACTCATTATGCTAATTAGCTTGGAGAGGGAATTACTACTATGTATTACATATCAGGCGCACGATTATTATCAACACAAAGGAAAAAATTATTCCATACAATAAATAATGTTTAGAATATATATTCATATAAATAGACTTCGTATCTCATAATTATATGTGCCTACATTTTTGAAACATAAGTAGCAAACGAACGTGCAATCATTGCAGCACATCGACGTTCACATCCAACCTCACATAGTATCCAAGTCTTCGGAGCTGTCATCAGTAGAAATGTTGCTGCTCCTGAAGACACTAAACCTGGGTGAGCTCTGCCGTTTCCTACAAAAAAACTAGGTGAAGCTGTAAATGCCGATACTGCCCACAGCATGTGACATTGGAAAAAAAAAGCTACTGAGGACTAGTTAGTCAATAAAACCAAATTAAAATAAACCTACTGTCTATAGTCTGGCTAACCACACACTTCGAACAGAAATACAGAAGTGTAAGCACTGCTGCTTCGCGGCAAAAATTAGGAGGACGGAATCGTTGGACATAAAGGTTCGTTATTAGAAAGCCTTGTTAAACTTCCAACAGTAAATTATGCGGAGCGGAGCAATCTGTGCGGATTGTTGCAGATTTCATTAGAATCGTGTCTCCTCTCTAGAGAGATAACTTAATGGAAGGAATCTATCTCTGTTATGTAAATAAACAAGTTATATTTAAATGTTTTTTCATTGATTGTCGAAACCGGATATTTACAATATCCCAGGAGTTCAGTTAAGAAACTAAATGGAAGCTAATAGGGGCTGTTGTCAAGTTTTAACAATAAATATAGTATTACCAGGATAATCAGCTAACCTTCGAAGGAAACGCAAGCTACATGATGTTAAGTGATCACTGCAGCCCATGGGCATCCACGTCCAACATTAAACAATCCCGAAGTCCTATACTAGATTGTGAGTGGATACGTTAGTACTCCCGAGGACTAAGTTGGAATGCTCCCAGTTCACTGTATTCTACCTAACCAAACCCTTGAAACCCAAACACAGTGCTAACACTGTTGTGTTACGGCAGAATAAGTGCAGCTCTGGTGCCGCTGCAGACGGACCTTCGACATAAGTCTCCGCCACCATCGCTATCATCCACCATATAATACAACACGAAATTATGAACAGGTAGAGCGTCAAAATGAACTGCAGGCCTCCAAATGCAGACTTACAATACAGACTTCCTTTTAAGAGGTATGAATGTAATTCAGCAAATTGCGTGGCCTTAACCCGCAACAATTGTGATACGGGCGTCCTTTATAAGAGACGCCTGGTGTTGAATTCAAATGAGTAGTAATTGATACAACTCAATAAGGGTTTCTCGTGATTAAATCATACATGCGCGGCTAAATAACGCTAGGATGAAGAAAAATAAGAAGGGGCAATGTTACTTAATTACACTTGAATAGAAAGTAATATTGACTTGTTCGTGAGAAATATACGAGAGACCAGCGACGAGTGTAGATATCATAGAATACATTTGTACAATTTTAAACTCTTGGTTACCGCCATTTATAAATTGGAGCGCCAAACAGATTTGACCCATCTTGGAACATAACCTACATATGTATATCTAAAGGAGCATTCGATTTGTATGCCAAATTGATTCGAAGTGAAAAAATTCACTATAAAAAAATTATGTTTTTTTTACATTTCACAAGTGTCAAACATTTTTTTATTAAAGGATGCCACTATTTTAGGAAGGTAGTTTTTCATTTTGTAAAATATACAAGTTCCTCAGAATTGATATTACTTTTTACTGATATTACTAATTATAGATACACTAGGTGACTAGATGGTGCCTGCGACATTGTCCGCGTTTATCTATTGGTAGGTGCAGAGCTCGTACTATTTTAATGACATTACAGTTAAGCTATGATCCCACGGATTATCTGGAAAAAGTATTATATGTGTTGATCCAGGACATGGTTTAAATGTGTGCCAATAATTTGTAAAAAAAAAATCGGTGTCCTTAACCAGAGCTTAAACTATCTCTATATTTATTTCATCACAATCAGCTTAGAAGTCTGGGCGTGAAAGTAACTTCATACAATATAACAACCACCACTTCATCAACCCCTATGGTTGAATTTTGAAGTAAAAAAACTAGCTTATAGGAAGAACCCTATGCTTCAAATTACCCGCATATTTTTAAAATTTAACAATTGTCCCAGCGGTTGGGCTGTGAAAATATCGATAATCCTATATTCATCATAGATCAATTTTGAAATACATATTTGTGAAGATCTTTGGATGTGTGTTACTCAATCACGCAAACAGACAGACTCCTGGACTAGATCATAACTCGGTAATGCGATCCCGTGCGGTAATTGTTGAACTTTAATGCTGTCATATTAACACTTTAGTTCCGAATTTCTCAAGAGATGGCACTGGCCACGCACGTTGCGTATATTATTCAAACGTAAGATTTTTATTTCCACAAACCGTTTAGACTCATAGATATGAATGATGTCTTTATTATTTTATCTTAATAGAAATGATGTGCGGAACAATTAATAGATCATAAAAACTCTATAATATTATTTTTGTTATCAATTTTATTTAACGACGGATAATTGTTAAAATGAAGTAGGTACGTGGATAAGATACGACATTTTTTTAATTAAAAAATAGTTAAAAGTTACTTAATAGTTACTATTCTATGAATAACATCAGAATATTAATGCATTAAAATAAATTTGGGTAATTCGATAATTGTAAGACTTCTTGAATATACAGTGCTTATTGATACGTATTTTTGGATTTATTTTATTTTAGTTTAGTTATTTTCAACGTGTACGTCACCTGATATTAGGTGGTCAATGCAACACAGGGACATCCATATCAAACCTCAACTAGGACCGAAGTTCTATCTGAGGTCGTACATGGACACGTCACTACTCTTAAGT
>DWKW01000603.1:0-15578 GCA_018250115.1 Doberes anticus
GAGTTGCCGAATACTTAGTTTCCACGATCATACCGGTATGGTTATGATTCGTATTAAGAAACGCTCTCATCTTTAGGACTGAACGGGTAGTACGGCTCCTATATAGTGCACTAGTCCGTTCCAAGCTGGAGGCTAGCTCATGTGTGTGGAACCCTCACGAGTCCACGTACAAACGAGTCTGTACAAGCGTAACTTTGGATATTATCCACTCATGTACTCTACAGCATTCCTCCTGGGATGCCTTAGTTTCAAGTCGCTGAAGACTAGGAGTGCGAACGAACTATTGGTAACGGCCTGAAAAACTTCCGAGGCATGATCGATGCTCCTGATCTCCACAACGAACTGGCTTGATTCTTCCTCCTGGACCGTCGGTGCCGGAGTCACGATTTATTTGCCGTACCATATCGCCGCACGGTTGCTCACGCAAACTCACCTATTCCTAGGATACTCTCTGCGCTGAGTAAACTGTTAGAGGCGCATCCAGACTTCGACCTGTATGTCGAACGACTGGAGAGAGGTCCTGACCGTGTGCCTGAGGTTCTCTGAGACTCTCTAACTGACTGACTATTTTGATTTAGATTTAATTATTTTTTTTATTCGTTTTTATCTTAATTTTAATTTTGGTTTTGGTTTTTGATGTTAATTTTTATATTGATTTTGTTTTAAAAAATATTTTGAATTGTTTTTTGTTTTTAATAATGCTTTGAATTTTGACATTGAATTTAGTTTAATAACTGTACTAATTTTTATTATTACCTTTGACTTACCATTATTTATTATTGTTATTGTTTTAATTTAATTTGACAGAAAGTTGAAATATGTAAATGTGTTAATTAGTGTAAGTGACATGTTGTGATTAACAATTAAAGAAAGAAAGAAAGAAAGTAAGAAAGAAAGGAATGAATGAATGAATCAAGGAACGCACGAACGAGTGAATGAATGATTGAATGAAAGATTTAACAAATAAAAAATAAAAAAATATTCAAAGGATTTTGATGAACTTTTTTTTTTATTTTTATTTATTTACCGAAAATAACAATAACAAATTTTATGTTTAATATCTGCCAAACTGCTATACAGTTTGTCGGCAGTTTCTGAAATACGTATTTTATTATGTTTATTATAATCGAAATCGATTGAAAAAATTATGTGTAAAGGAGTTATGTGACTTTATAGAAACTTCATTATAACCGTTAGGAGGAGAAAATTCAACAATACCGAATCATGCTTAACATGACAATTTGCATACCTGTATGTCCAATATGTATGCAAAATTTTAAATAAAATATAAAGCGTGTGAAAAGAGCCATATCAGTCCAAACTTTCTATTCCTATTAGAAACCTTTCGGGGACGAATTTAAAAACAAGAAGCCTTTTGAATAATGTTACTCTTTTCTTAATTTTTTTATACAGATAAACAAGCGTGTGACCGCCTCCACCGACATACCCGGTTTCTAAAACCAGGTTTTTTTACGCGGTCTAAAACCGGTCTAAAAACTTGTCTAGAAACAGCCTATTCAGCAAATAGTATTCATATGTATGGACAAAAATTTCTAATTAATATCTGATTGTTATCATTGTTTGTTGGATAAGCAACGAATAATCGTATCTCGTCAAATCGTAAATCGTAAATTTTTGGGCTCAATTTGCAAACGTCGCGAAAGATAAAGATGATATTTCCCTTTTATTAAACCTATATGTAATTTTTTTATGTTAAAAACACTGACAAATAGGTATACGGGCCACGTGCTGGTAAGATGTCAGGTTAAAGGATTTGTTTTACACTCTTCTTGAAGCTCTCCATGTCATATTTTTAGTTTCGTTTCACCATCATTACTTAAAAAAGATATATTTTACTGGTTCATGTACGTAAATAGGTACTAACCGAGATGGTCTACTGTTACTACAATAAGTATTTATCTATAATGCTCCTTACCTATATATGGTACAGATCCCACAAAACCTCTGATGGAGTCAGAAATTTCTAAATCACACTTCGAAGAAGGTAAGATGTAGGAGTAACCGACTGGTTCTATGATGGCTCCGATAAGAAAGAGTGACAGCACTAGTGAATATTTCATGTTGTATATACCAAGACCTGCAAGAACATAAAACAATACATTTGAAGGTGCTATGAAAGAAATCTCACACTATTGTAATAATAAGTCAATAAGGATTGGCTTACGGATACCGTTGAGAAAACATAAAACTATTTGTACACTTCTTATAAATAACTAGCAAAAACACCCAAACCACGTTAGACACGTGGTTTGGATACTAAACGCTTAATGATATGAATGTAAAGAAATTATTAGAAAATCAAAAAAAGAAGAATGGCAATAGAAATTGAACGACATCGACGATGACATCACAGCGATATGTATTTTCTTGATTTATGTTTATTTATTCGCGGAATCGAATAATTTTATTACACATATCAAAGGTTAAACAAACACCTAAAAAAAAATTAAATAAAGCGTAAACTGAAAGATCCTGACCTGCTACTGAAAGAGCGTGATCCAAATCGACTGCTTCCTTTTCATCGAATTCTATGTTTTTTGTTATCGTCTTTATTTTATTTTGTGCCATTTTATACACAGTGATATCACGTAAAATGAGTTTACTATTTATTAATTAAAATATTAAAGGTTAAATTATGTATTACAATTTTGTCACTTTACTGTGTCCTTGTAACGAAACATTTGTTATTTGCACTTAGTCAGAACTCAGGTTCGTAATTAGTATTTTATTATTAAATAAATTTATTGACGCGGCTGATTTCCATGCTTGTAACTTCACGTCTAAAATTTATTAGTATCACCGGGTGGTATCGCTACTTTGCCGACTTAATATTTAATCTATATTATGAAGTGAATTGCTACGCAATTATTTTATTCACTTATCTATACTGTTTTATAATTACTGTGTCTACTTAGTGATCATTTAGTGATATAAGAATATTGGCACAATGTTTCTGCACATTGATCAATCAATTTTAATCCTAAGCTTTATTTTTTCCTGTTTAAGAACAGACAACTGAGGATAAGTATTTAAATTTTTCGTATTGTCGTTCAGATAATATTTGTTTAATTGTTACGCGTGTTACACCAATTAGGTCATTACCATATTCAAGACCGCTTAATTTCGCATAACTGAGCACCTATCTTTATATTGAGGCATACGCCTTATATTTACGCCTCGTAAAAAAAATCGAAGGAATGTAAAAAAATACTATTAAAAAAATATTCTTCACAGTATGAACTACGTAAAAATTTGTTAGCAGAACTTTAATGGTTTTTTAAACAGCTTAATTTTGAGTAAATCATGAATTTTAAATATTGAATCAAATATTTGTTAATAGGTAGGTACATAAGTATACGGGTTAGTATGCACGTAAAGGAAAATACGTACCTACACTACAAGAAGAGGCCGTAAACAATATAAATGTTATTAAGAGGTCAAATTGTTTCTTTGTTTTCTTACATTCTCTTTTCAAGTAACTGTGTCCTATTAAGGGTTGAAAGTTCGGACCACAATTTTATTTCAAACTAATGTATTTGAAATTTGGCATACAATATATTGTATAAATATAATAAAATCGTTAAATATCGGAGTCTTTACATTTAATGCTATAAAGTAAAAATTCGCAGTAAATTACCGACTAAAGACACTACAGAGTCTAAACCTATAGTTTTTAAAAAAATTGACAGTTTACAATTGCAATTGTGCACGCTAATCTCGGTGACGCGGACGCCTGAAACAATTTGGATGTTTCATTTCAATCGGTTCACAAGTAAATAATATGTAGTCAATTTATTATTATTAACGGAAAAATAACGATTAGGCAATAAAAAAATTATAACAGTAGAAGTTGCTAAAGTTTAACAAAAGAAAATTTTATATCTACAATATGAGTACGGAATAACACCTACTAATTGTCTTGAATTTAACTGCCGGTTCTAGCCAGGGACCTTCTAATTTAGTTTTCTGTTTGTCGTTAAACTCTCAAATTTCGGGATCTTATCTGAATTCCGTTGTGAAGTAAGCTCGGAACGATTCACGTCTTAGATTTCTATGTATATGATATTTCAGATTATTTCACGTGCATGCATATGATCTTGCTTCAAAGTAGCGGTATTTAATTTTGTATATTTTTGTTACATAAAAAATAAATTTTGTATTAATAATTTTTTATAAGTTGTTTGTAAAATAAGTTCCATAACAGCCGTAGTCGAAAAGGCATATTTCACAATTTATTTTGATGTAAATCGAATAGAAAAAATTATGAATGTACAGACATGTATAAATATAAAACAGCTAGTTTTGAACTTAAGTAGAATGGGTGCAATTTCGATCTTTGACTTTGTAAGGGGATTGTCAGGTACTCCTGATCTTAGTCAATAATATGTACGGGTGTAGGGATCGTAATTTTAATTGCCTGCGCATACGAGCCCTTGAAGCAACCCGAACAAATAAACAATCAGCCCAGTCACGTGATCGCTTACAGTCGTCGGGTCCATCGCTTATCTACATATTACGCTGTTATTATTAACTTTAAACTTAAGTGCTCTTCGAATACGGTATTAATATTACCCCTTTGGAGGTATGGAGGAAGAAACAACCCCATATCCTGAACTGTTGTCTCGGTTTGCAGGGTTTGTTTAGGCAGAAGGCACTGTTAAGGCGTCATTCTAACTTATTCCTCACGAGTAGCAATGCATTCACGTATGACCTCTGGTAGGCTTCAAGACTAGTTGAGGTTAGATGTGGATGGTTAGTGTTTGGCGCTAAAGCGGGGACGACGTCGCAATCGGTAGTCTAAATATTCACATATGTTTATGTTTTGGAATAGATAGACATACTTTCCATAAGAGACATTTTGTTATCAAAGATAATAACTATAAAATAATGGTGTACCTAAGATAAGCGAACAAACAGTATAATCTTAGACCATCTGCCAATCTAACGTTTCAAAGATCTAGGTCACATAAAATCTATTTTGTACTGATATGCAATACGTAGTTTGATTTAATTGACATAGATACAACAGTTTTTCAACAATGTTTCAGGAACACATCATCATCAACCCACTGTCCCATGAAAAGTTAAAATATCACATTTATTTTTCTAATTATGTCGATAGTCCCACAAATGGTAAAATGACGTAGAATGCTTAGTAACTAAAAACGACCCGTACTAAGGTACAAAATTATTTTATTCTTGAAAAAATTTTTTATATTTCATTTTCTCAAACATCCACATTTATGAGATCCCATACACGGTTTTGTTATTTTGAGCTTCTTGTTCATAGACCATTTTTTAAATGTAGTCCGGTATTTAGAAATCTTTTCAATTTCTAGGACCAAACTTTTAATTAGTCTTTCTACTGGTATAAGTTCGTTCTCGTAAAGAGTGTCTATAGATTCTTGTAATATTTTTGTATCTGCAATATGGAAATGTTTGGTATTTTCTCGATCGAAGCGATGTATTATTCCAATGTCATCATCTTCGCTTTCTGTAAAATATGATGATGAGCTATTGCTTATCATGCTATGCTATTGTAATTAATGAGCCGTTAATATTTTAAAAATATATGTACCTTTTTTATTTAAATTTATTTCGTCTGTATTAGTGCAATTACTGTTACTAGTCAGTTCTATTAACAATGTTGTGTTAGAATTAATTGTCATTAATAACTTGTTATTATTCGTGTCAAATGTCGATGTAATTATAGACACAGAATCATTTGGAAACCTTTGTGGTTCTTTTGAAACATCAATTGTTTTTAATATTGTCTCATTGTTTTCATTTATATACATCTGAAATGCTAAATCAACTAACATCTTTTTGTTAAAATTTTTGTCTAATGTCACTTCGGAACTCTTGGTATACTTCATTTCCTTGTAACCTTTACCTTTATTAGAATAAGCTGCATTAGCAAAGTTTTGGATATCAGTAAGAACAGTTTTCTTGGGTAAACTCAAATCTTTGTTTCTAATTATGTCATATTTTTTAGACGGTTCTGTGAAGGGTTTTAGGAGATCATTTAATCCCTTTAAACTATCCGATGTACCACGATCTAATGACAATTCACTCAAATTCTCGTATACTGAACTTTCTGGTATATTTGCAATTTTTTGTGCATAAATTTCATCGTTTTGCAAACTGCAGTCACTTTTCTTTCGCTTGATAATAAAGTGATCGATACTATTGTCTTTTAATTCAGAAGTAAAAAAAGTATCTTTATCGGTATTCAATGGTTTGAAATTATTATAAGAACCTTTCTTTATATGGTTTTCACTAACTCGATCTTGTTTTTCAACTATTTTTTCTATCATATTTTTTAAATAATTATCTAATGTTGTTTTATAATTTTCATCCATTTTTTCTGTACTTTCGTCTTTTATTTTAAGAGGAGACAAAGTTTCGGGAATTGTATGAGAGATGGGCAGATTATTTTGTTGGTGAAATAGTGTACTATTTTCAGTTTCTACTGAGTACTGTTTATTAGAATAAGATTCATTTTCATTTAAACTATATCTATCTGTTAGATTCTTTAGTTTTAATTCACGATCTGGTTGTGTTATATTTTCTGTATTTCTTTTTGTTTTAATAAGGTTGTCACTACATACAGATCGATCCTCAGGTGTTGTCATTAAAATGATCTCTTTTTTTGCACCAGTATTAACAGTTGCTTTATTTTTTGTATGTTGTATATCATAATTTTTAGAAGGATTTATAAAAACCTTAGAAAACCTTTTCCCATCAATGTAATCTTTTGGGTTTGTGATATCGTTTACACTTTTACGATAAATATTATTTTCATGGTATTCAAGCTCTAGTGCGTCTTTCTCAATCTGTTGTGTATTGATTAAAGGTATTAATCTGTTCTCAAGATTTGATTTAATGCTTTCATTATTATTATTAAACGTTGCTTCCATTGATTGCTTGAATGAAATTTGAGAAGTATTATTAATGATCTAAAACAATAAATATAACATAAGTAAAAATATTTACTTAACATAGTGTAAAATTTATGTTTAATGTATGTGTAAAGTCTCTGTTTAAACATACCAAAGTGGATATTGTTCCACTGAAATCATTTTTGTATTCATCAGAATATGTCTGAGAAGTTTTAGAGCCAATTTTTGCTACAAAATCGCCATATATATAATTGTCAGGTCTATTAAATTCCTTATCATTTATTTCATTTTTATCTAAAATATCATTTAGTTTATAAGGTTTTGGGAGCCCGAGATTAATTTGACTGCTGTACTTTTTGGCAACGCTGTTTTTAGTAGGTGATTTGTAAATATGAGTTTCTTTTAAATCCTTTATGTCGTCAGGTTCATTTGATTTCATTGTTGTTAATTGTGGTTCACTAAGTTTTATTTTAGACGTGTTTTCTGTTTCACATAAACTGGAACTTAGCTCTGATTGACTTAAATTCCTTTTTAAACGTACTTGAAATTTCTCATCATATTTTAAAATAAATTTGTCCATGGATTGCTTATCAGTTATTTCAAAACTTACGGCTGAAGACCGTAGAAAATTTATCTCTGGATCTATATTATTACTAAGTAAATCATCATCCTTACTTGCGATTTCACAATTTGATGCAGTAAAATTATGATATTTCCTATCAGCAATAGAGTAATTATCGCTGTTCGGTATAAAACTATAGATATTGTCTACTGTATTTTGAAGAATTGCATCAGTAGAAATTATTTTAATTTCGTGAGGTTTAGTATTTTCATATTTTGCATTTAATGATTGATTGTTAAAATTATTTTCTGATTTTGATATTAAAACATGAACGCTGTTGTTAGAAGGTAGGATAGGAAGAACGTCGTATGAAGTAGAATATTTTGTTTCATTTCCTTTGTTATTACTTTTTATCAGTTCGTTAACATCGCTTGTAGTTGTAGTGATGGATAATTTCTGCTCTTCATCAGTAAATTCATGAAAATTGAAATTCTTTGAAACTGTATTTGATACTAACGTATTGTTTTCTCTCTGAAGTGCTTTTTCTCTTACCATATTAATATTCTCTGTTTTAAAGTGAGACGTTTTCTTCTCCTCATCCTTTCTTAAATTATTTTTTTTAAGATCATCAGTTGATTGATTTAATGACTGGTGTAATCTCGGGTTTACCTGTAGTAGTTCGGATAATTTATTTAATTCGTCACTTTCAGTCTTGAACGATGCAATCGGTTCTTTTATTTCATTATTATTTAATGAAGTATTTCTATCGACTTCAGATAACTCCAATAAATTATATTCCGGTTGTATTACTTCATTTTTTTCTGATGTAGCATACACTTTGTGAGAGACAGACTTATTATCTTGTAATAACTGATGGGGTCCGTTAACATCGCAAACTAAATTATCATTGGGAGGAAGAATATTTTTGAATTCGTTTTTTTGGATGTCTATATTCGTTATGTTTTTACATTTCTTTGTTTCCAGACTTCTGTTTACTTTAGAAGGTATAAAATAACCATCAGTGACGGACAGTCTGCTTTTGACTGCACTGGTTTTTCTACTCATAAGGTTTTTCTCTAAAACTGCAGACGTTAGTTCTGGGGGGTAGGTTATAATTGGATCAGAGTACTTCTCATCTAATGAACTTTTTTCGGACTTTGCTCTATATAACATAAGAGTAGAGATGGTGTTTGTTCCGTTGAAGTTATTTTTTGCCATTGAGACAGAAGTTTTGCCTGTGATCTCAGAAGGTTTACTTTTATTTTCATTAGTTTCACTAATTGAGTCTTTATATTTTTCTTTCCCTTTGAATGTTGTTTGTTTTGACTGAATATATGGCTGATATTGATATTTATTCTCATCAAACGGCGGATCAAGGCACCCACCTATTAATATGCAAATAAATTTAAAGGAATATTTATTTGTATTGTTGTTAATATAATAATAGCATGTGAAAATGCATATTAAAATACATTAGAGTACACAAAACATTTACCTCTTTTACATTTTCCCAAAAAAAATATAGGAGATTTAATGACTGACTTTGACGTTCTGGTATCATAATTATTTTCTGATAGATTTATCATTTTCACATTTGATCCTTGTAATAGATCCTGTGATTTACGTTTTCTATACGATTTTACTGAATTTGTAAGCATGTATGGTGGATCTTCTTCGTCTTCGTGTTGTGTGCCTAGGCATTTGCCTAGAATGTACAGCATAATAATTATAAAGTGACTTTAACGAGTTTGAATTAAAATAATTATTTTGTGTTAAAACATTATACCTGTTTTAAACATGTGAACGAATTTATTTTGTGATTTTCGATCTGGCTTGCATTTGTTTTCTGACTCCGTCAGCATATTAAAGGACATTATTGTTTGATCGCTATGCACCACACGAATTATGTTGTTTTCATTTTTACGTTTCAATTTTGGTAGAAAGATAAACCTTTGTCGAGAAACGCCAGTATTGTCTCCTTTTTTTACTCTAATTTTGACTTTTACAGGCACAGTGTTCGTAGTAGTTGTAGAAGGTAAACGTGTGACGTTTGTTTGTGGAGTTGCCACGACTTCAAATGACCAATTTTGATTAATATCATTCATTGTTTTTTTCGTGTATTAGTCTAAAAATTGTGACAAAAGAGTAAAATATTATATTACTTTGAAATTAAAAGTAACGGTCGTGATATTAAATTTTCAGAAATATTCCAGCTTTATTTACATAAGAATATACGAAAAAGAAAGGAAAATAAAATGTATAACACATTTTAATGTGCGAACTTCAATTAATGGATACAAATCGTCGTAGTACTCCACGCTGGCCAAGTACAGTTTGTCGACTTCATGTGACCCTCTGAACCTTCCATAAGTTATGATACCCGAAAGGACACGCAGGTTTCCTCACGATGTTCGTGAGGCTCATGGGCATCCTTCACCATGAAACCAAGTGTAAACTCATACGCCCACAACTTTAAAAAATTATAGATTTGGTAATCAAACCACGCCACGCTGGATCGAGAAGTCGCGATTCTTAAGTACTAGACTATCACTACTTTGCATATTATTGTAAGTTACGTACATAATCATTTAAAAGTAACAAATATTTATTTTACATAATCGTATACATGTAATACATCATCATATCATAATACAACAGACTCATATTAATACAATACAACAAACATGAGGTCAATAATTTTTTAACATATTTATTATTCTTCAAATACTATGGAATACACTACACGATTACATTTACGGTTCTTTTGGTTGCCATTAAAAAGCTTATTTTTATTCGCAAATTGAGAAGGTTTAAGTTGACAAGTTTCCCAAAGCAGCCCTAATGAAGTACATTTCCTGTATATTTCACTAAGCATTATTCGTAAAGGTAGTATATCCTTTTCTACTGTCATCATAAATTGAGCAACTCGCGTATTCGGTAATATTCTTTCGCGAGATACTCCTTTCTTGTTTGGACGTTCTCTGTATTCGGTAAAAAGAGGTTTATTTCTAGATATTAATACTTTTTCTTCATAGGCCTTTGTATTTTGAGTTCCTTCATAAAGTGTAGCATTGGCAGGAATATCGATCGTGTTGATTGTGCAAATAGAGGTAATCGTAAGTTTTTGTTTCTTTTCTCTATCATGTCTTATTTTTATTATGTCAGATTTTGGTTGCCTAGATATTGCATTTTCAGCGCATAATGGACTAACTTTTTCATTACTGTATATTAAATCCATATTTTCTTTTCCTAAAAACGGCAGGTTTAAGTACGCAAAAGTATATATTAATGAAAACGTAAATAAACAGTACTCATACCAGTTCCGGTTTTTGGCGTCAAGTAAATTTCATGTATTTCTTGGTTGTTACAGACAGACTTCATTATTTCTTTTCGGAGAAAACTATCTTTAACGTTGTTAAATACAAACAATTCATCATTTAAAATGTCTTGTTTCTGTTTTTTTTCTAATTTATATGGCGTAGTCAGCTTAATTTTTCTCCCAATATCGGCGGTAACTTTGCTCAGTATAAAATTATCGCTGATAACTCTGACTATATCACCACAAGCTAGATTACAGTTTGTAGGTAAATGCGTTAAATCTATGCAAGAATAATATATTTTTTCTTGATTCTTATCTGGGTCTTTCTTCAAAATAACTTTGAAAGCTACTGGCACACTGTATTCTTTAAGTTCATTTTCTCCAGTCCATTGGATTTTATCAATATTTTCAATAGACGATATGTCTGGTATAATTTCAAGTAAGTATTTTGTATTATCTTTTTCGAAATGTCTTATTAGCGGCATAAATTTAATTCTTATTAACGTGGATTGCATTTTTAACTGTAACTTATAAAAACTGTGAAAAAAGCAAAAAAAAAGGAAAGAAATGATTAAAAAAAACACGTGATGCCAATGTATATAATCTACCAGTCTACCATCGTACTTACGTAGAGACAGAATAAAACTAACGAACATTCAAATATTTAAAATATTCAACCGTATTATTTCTTAGTATTCATGCCGGCTATGGAAGTCTTCATTCCAAATTGTTTCAATAGGTATTGGGCTTATCTGACACTAACGGAAATTTAATTCATGTGTATGCGAGGGCAGACCCAGATCGCAAATTAAATAATATACTCGACTTCCGCCCGCTAGATTATCGGCTGCATTAGAATTTTTAACAAAAAACTAATTTAATTTACCTACTGAGTATAGACTATAGTATATGAGTGAGATAGCACAAACTAGGGAGGCTAAGCCGTATCTTTGCTTCTACATTTGCTCAAACATCCAAGTTGATAACACATAATTTAAATATCATCAGAGGACAAAGATGAGCCCGTAGGAATTTCGTAAGTAGTGGCTTTCAATAAAACTTGATAGTTTCTTATGTACTGAATGATTGTACGCAAATTTTCTTAAAAATGTGAATTCGTCCAACGCGCTATCTACCAATGTCAAGTTATGGCGGGTTTCAGTTGTTCTGCTGCATCAGCCATTGTAAAGATATATGATATTTTATGATCATTTCGGTTTCTGAATATAAAAAAAGTATCAACTTAAGTACAGACGACCATGGTCTCGATAAAACAAACATATTTTGGGAATACGAACTCAATAACGTGTACACACATAAATATATTAGACATCCAGGCAACTAATAATTCTACATAGTTCATCTCTTTAATTAATTAGTACTAGTACAAGCATTTTTATTTATTTCGTCGCAATAGCAGAGGAAGGGAGGTTAATTCTGATAAACGTAGTTCGATGACGGTAGAGTCTTATGTCGAAGGCTCGCCAGCGGCGGCACCACCGCTGCGCCTATTTCTGCCTTACATCAGCAGTGTGAGTACTGCCGTGTTTGCTACTCTGTACATTTATAAAAATTATTCACAGGGAAGAAGATGGTAATATTCATCTTCTTTAAGTGTTCTTTGGTCTTTTTTAGGTTGGATGTGGACATCCGTTGGCTGTAGTGACCGATCAATAGCAGGTGATATGCATGGTAGTTTGTTCCCCCTTTAGTTTAAAAAAAAATGTCAAGTTTGTTACTCAATTATGCATAAATGGAAATACTTTGATACCTGATTTATCCAAATTCCATAGGATTAGGCTAATTTATTATAGGAATTATTATCAAATAATTATGTTACAAATAATTTTGGTCCACAAACGTTAACTGTTTTACTTTTGACAGAAAAGCTTTGTTTTGATTGTCGTAGAAACTGACGTCGAAGTAAAAATTACGTTGCCAGGAAATTTGCAATGAGGTTACGTCATGGAATCTACTTTAGGTAAGTCAACATCTTACGTTAACATGTTACGTTGCGCATTACGCTGAAACAACTGGAGAATTTTTTATGGATTAGACATCCACATCTAATCTCAAACTAAGAACTTCGCTCTTATTTATCCATCGAGTCCATTCAGCAGTGGTACTCTTGAGCAGGGATGTTATGGATATGAAATTTCGGATACGAACGGTATACGGATATGGGAATAGTTATAGTACCGGATATGAAATGATTTCGGATTACCCGTTAGTTTTGGATGATTATATTAGATAATAATAATATGAGACTTTCAAAAAATTTCCAAATTACACTAGACTTAGGACGCATATTGTTCAGAATAAATAATTTATTTAGTAACACACTTTTCTTTCAATTTATTGAACTAAGTATTCGTAAATGTTAAATTGCTGATTAATTATAACTAAACAACATAAAAAAAAGGCAAGGGACGCTTGGTTTGTTGTATGACTAAGTTTACCAGAAAAGGATATAAATAAGGGCTACGACCTGAGAATCTCAGGAAATACTAAGCCGATTAACAAAAAAACATTTTTCATTAGATGGTGGTATAGTCTTAAGTCGAAGGCTCGCTGCGGCGGCACCACCGCTACACCAATTTCTACCGTGAAGCAGCAGTGTGAGAACTGCTGTGTTTCGGTTTGAAAGGTGTGGTTAGGCAGCAGACCAACTTAGTCCTCAGGAGTAGCAACGCATCCACGTACAACCTCAGATGTGGATGTTGATGAGCTGCAGAGACCACTTAACATCAGGTGACCTGTACGCTCGTTTGCTATTCTGTCAATATATTAAAGAAAAAAAATTGTCAGTTTATTACGGGTGTAGGCCGCATACTTTAATGACCCTAAAAATAATGACTTTAACGTCTGTGTAACAGTTCCTTTAATTTTATTTTATCTTTAAAATATTAACTTTACTTTAGTTTAGTAGTATAAAAAAATATATACATATTTTTCTCTACGCATAATTGCAATAATAATATAACATAATTCCTGCTTTAACTAAACTATGATGAACTATGAAGATATAGTGAATATAAAAATATATAAAAAAAATCGTATTAATAGAGCGAACCAAAAATATGGGCGTTGTCTGCAGAAACACAGGGTCAACTTATATCGGCAGACAATGCTTATCGCTAATAAATATATAACGTCTCACACTCATAGCCCCACAGTAGGAATTAACCTCTGTCGTGGGTGCCATGGACACACACAGAAAAAAGCACACAAACACCCAGACCGAGTACAGAAATATAAATTCATCATTAAAATTTCTGCCCCGCTGGGAACCAAACCCAGGACCCTCCGAACAGCAGACCGCACGTTGACCACGGCGCCATACGGGTCGTCTAATATAAGCAGTCAGTGATCTAATTTTATTGGTGAAGTAATTTTTAAATGTTACTTGAGAATGAATAGTTTTATTTATTTAGATGTTTTTTTTAGAATCGTCTCGTGATATTGATTAAAAGAATTAAGTCTTCAATAGGTAGTGTTTCACATTGAAATCTACCTATGAACTAATTGAGAGGGAAGATGCAGCACGACACATGTCCAGAGTTTAATAGGAATTTAGACGAGGACTAAAAATAAAAGCACTTTTCGAAATTCATATTTTTATTCCCAAAACTCTCCTAACATTTTACAGTCCATTTACAATACATCGTCACAATTCCTGAATAGTTTTTACAGTTTACTTTTTTTTTTTAGTTTTCATAACGATATGCGATAAAGAGTTATTGCTTCTAGAGTTGCGAATATGTTTTAAAGAATTCCTATATTATTAAATTCACGCATTATGTATTAAATGTATACTTCCAAAGTCTTAATAATTTTACAAAACAAATCAAAATATTCGCAGTTTTAATTGTAAATACGAAGATAACTGTACATTGAAATAATTATACCTATTCATAATAAGTACTTGATACTTTCGGGTTATACGGTTAAGCCATTATGTGTCGGAAAAGCTAAAAATAATAAGTTTCTTATTAATTTTCTGTTAAATGCTTCATTTATAAAAAAATATTTATGTAACTGCTTATTCAGCGTTGTTATTGTAACACACATGACTATACCTAAATCTAAGAAGAAAACAAATGATAGCAAGGATAAAATGTATAAACCGTACAAGCAGTAGCGTATATGAAAATCAAAATTCTATACAAAGCAATTAAGTGAAACCTACAAACACTAAGAATCCGAAAACGTTATTTTAGGAATAATATTTACAGGTTACGAATCTATTTTGGTCGTTATTTTATAATAAATAGGTACACGACTAAGACATTTGAGATCATTTGGAAAGCCAATCATTATGTACATAGTTAAATATTATCGTCGTATTAATTTTGAGATACGTACTTGTTATAAAAATGTAAAAAACTTGACTTAGACTTATTCCTACCTATTTACAGCTGTATCCAAATAGGTATACTCGTATATAACCGAAGACCACATTAAATATAAAAATTAAGAATGTAAGTAGTTATAAATTGTACTTATGGATTTTTTTACTATGATTCGTTGTTGTGTTAGTTAAATATTATTTATATAACTATTAAACATGTACTAATAGGCATACATATACAGCTTATTCATATTTGTGTACATATAAAAAGGCATTATTGTTATAAATGGCAGTTTTGGTTTCATGATATTTAAACGAGCTACAATGTTTCAAAACTTACTAAAGCTTAAAGTAGATCTTATGTTATTTCGTAATGTTAATTCTTATACTGAAAACGGGAAGGTACTAAGAAATTTGATAGGT
>DWKW01000604.1:0-15576 GCA_018250115.1 Doberes anticus
AACATATTAAGGCCTAATAATGTTGTTAGGGTACAGCCGCAATTTTTATCCACGATGCAAACTTACTTGTTATCCTCGATTAAACCGCAAAACCCTTATGCAGCGTACACGTATTCTACATCAAAACCGCCAACAACTTTGGCTAATGAACAACTTTCTGCCTTGCAACATTACTGGAGAAATCCTTCAACTCAAGTAACTTTGCAGCCTACTTTGAGACCAGGTGCATATAAGGAAGCCTCAAGAGTAGAAAATTTATTTGTACAAAATTTGAAACCTACAGCACAAGTACAAATTAATAATCATGATGTAGTAGGTTTTATTTCTTCTACAACAAAATCACCTTCAACGCGCAAGCTTATACCTAAGCCTTCCCCTGAAATGAGTGACTACTATTATGAGGAAGATGATGAACAATATTATTATGAACCACCAGTGAAACCTAAGTACATGCCTAGCACGGAAGTCAAACCACAAAGACCACCGATGGCACAGAATTACCAAGAGTATGAAGATTCAGTGGAAGATAATACAGCAGAGAATCCATCCAGCGTAAAATCTTTACACCCTGTAGCACGTCGTCCTTTAAAGTACACTTCTTACAAACCAGAAAGTGTCACTAAAAATCTCAACGACGTCTCTGTAGTTACTAAATCGCCATTTAAAGAATCTAGCAAAAGTATAAATGGGAAGCATGTTACTACAATCATAAACATGAATTCAACTCCATCTATTTTTATGCGCCCCGAGGTTTCTAATTTTAATATTTTACACAATCGTCATCGTAACAGAACAATATATTTAAGAAAGCCCGTTCGTTATGAAAATAATCCAAATACCCTCAGACCGCCGAAATATCTGAATCAAACTACATTAAGACCTTATACAGTCAGGCATAGATTAGCTAAGCCGACTACTGTGAAAGACGAAAGCGATGGTAAAAAACAAACCAAAGGAATAATGAGACACCCAAATATAGTAGCACAAATGAAATTTACTACTCCACGTGACAGCTACAAACAAGAGACTCGTTATACAAAGACTAAACATGACGATAGAACTAACAGGTAAAATATAAATGACTCAAAAGACTGTCAAGACTAATAACAATTAACAGTATTTTTAAGTTTACAAACTATATATTCCAGCACTTGACTAACAGTAACTATTTTTCAGCAACTATTGTACAAATATTTTCGAACACTACTACAATGAGACAAACTAATAAACTTTATAGGTTATGACCGGATTAATATTGACTATGTCGGACTTATTAAAATGACTGACTTAAATCGCTTTGTTTAATAGCAACACAATAGTTCTATAAAACAGCACCATTTAATGTACTAAAATTTTTATAATAACGTTATATTTTTAGCTTGGAACCCACAGAGAGTGTGACCCCTTCACCGTATTCAGCAAGCCCTCGACCAAAAATGCTTTACAACGGGTCCCAGAACTATAGTCCCGATCAATATGATCCATACTACGCCGTATATGACGAAGATGGTGAATTATACAAAGATACAGGTAAGTAACGGTTTGAATTCAGTATATTTACAGAATACAACTTGGAAAAAAAACCTTGTAAGCGGTTCCTGTAAGGAAATAGGAAAAATAACTCAAATTTGAACCGCCTTAAACTCTACTGACGTTGACATGGACTTCTTTTAATCCATATTAATAAGCAATAATTTAGTGATTACGTTCTTTTATTACTCAACGGATGCACACGAAACATGTTTTTGATATGCTGATTTTTCGATCCTTTTGTATAGAAGGGGTCATGGCGAAGCTTTGGCGATGTGAGGAAACTGTTGACAGGTGTAAAGGAATAATTGGGGTTAAAAAAGAAAAACAAACTAGACTACTCTGGTTTAATCTTCTAGTAGCGTCTGTCAACAGTTTTCAACCGTGTCGAAATATCAAAAACGCTTATAAGTATCCGTTAAGTAATTTCTACCTGTTATTAAAACATATTAATCTACATTATTGCGACTTAAGTATTGTTGATAACATAAAGTTCAGTTAGTCTATACTATTACAACTTTACATTTTCAAACTAAAATGGTATAAAAATGACTCATTTACCTTAATAAAATCCCCAAAATCTCTGTAAACTAATAAAATCATCAGCGGAAATTAATGTAACTCACTAACGGGTGGCTGGTAATGGTATTGGCAGACTATGTGCAACAATATAACACGGCCTCGCTCCGACCGGCAGTCCAGCAGACCTACCGAGGAACTCCGCCCCCTGCGAGACGGCCTGTGGAGACATACACGCCAAGACCAGTGTCCCCTGACGACTATGATGATGCTCTTATTCAAGGACAGGTACACAATTTGCAGTTTATATTCAGGCCAAATCTGTGCTTTTTCTTTTAAATTATATTATGCATACTATTTAGCTTTCTTCTACAATCAATTTGTTTTCATCTAATCTGTTTTCAGATAAGCAATCAAAATCAATACCAATCAGCCGTTCGCCAGCCGTCAAGGTAAACATTTTAATTTCTTAACATTATTTAACAAATGTATCTCTCACTTTCTCAGTATACCTACCTTAGCTAGTACAAAACTAAAACTTTACAATATTATCGACGAATCCAGGGGCGATGGTAATGAATTGGGCTATGAACATCATATACCGAGCAGCGTGAGGACGACTGTATACGAAGCTACTACCCTAAGCACTACTCCTCCCACGACTAGCACAAGCACTACCACTACCACAAAACGCTCAACCACTGCACTCTTCACTGAAGCAATGACCCCGTCTAGACACACCTCAAGGTACTACAAAAGAAAGCCAAAGGACGTGTTTCAGATGTTCACTCAAGTCATTCAAGCTTAAATCATGCGTCCGTTGTCAATAACTGTCATTTGATCATCATAACTATATCAATCCACGTTACATTTACATAAATATTCATACCCATCATTTTAATATCATTTATTACGTGCAAACTTTAAACTGGCGATAATGAAGTCCTCAAATACTAACAATGGGATTTATAAGGAACTAAACTGTATTACCAGTTTTAAGATTGTATATGTAATTTTAATTCCTTTATACCTACTTTCTTGTACTTGTCTACTTTCCACTTTCTTCCAACTCAATTGTAAAACATGAAACAGTTTGCTTTTGTGGTATCTTTCTTTCCTTAAAGCGACTAATATTATGTATTTTTAATATCCCGCCACTTTGTACATAACCAAATATTGTGAAATTAGGTAATTTAGGCAAAAAAAACCGGGTATAATCGTTTATCAGAGTTAAAATAGTTTGATGCTTAAATTAGAAACATTTCTTTTGCTTTGTATTCAACAGATCATCTTCAGATGAAAATCCCTTACGCAATCCTGCATCCTCTTCAAACCAAAATTTACTTGATGACTCTACTTCTTCGCCTTATCCTACTCCCTCAGCAGTTATAAACGTTTCGTCCCTTGCTAAACCCTTTGAAAAGACTGATAATAGCCATAGATTGGCTGATACATTACCAACGACTGAAAGGCTACCGCCCCGGAGACATCCAACTCGTGTGACTAACAATGTTAATAATGTACCAGTTGAAGTTGTACAGACTACATCTAATACTGATAATAAAAAGGTGGTTTCATTAACTACGGGATTTTCAATCCGGAGAAATCTTAATAACACTAAAAACCCCTATACATTAACCGTTATTACAAGACCTTTTGATACTTATGATAAATCAACTAGTAAAAATTCAGCAGTAAGTAATCAACGTACACAACAGTTCACAGATAGGTCTTATTATAATACTGATAATCAAAATGAACGTCTTATCGAAACTAAAGCTAACCAGTTCAATACAAAGGAAGACACTATATCAACTTCCTCAACTAGAAGAAAGGATGCATTTCCAGAAGTTATTGAAGAAGTAGAACCAATAATATACAATCGACCATCTACAAGATCAAGTTCTACTGTAAGGCCTAGAATAAGGATAAGTACGTTGCCCTCTACGACAGACACTACAAAGTACTATTTAAAAACTGTTATTAAACGGCCCACTCCGTTTTCATTCAATGATGAAAACAATGAAGAATTTACTGAAAAGGGTGTCAACACTGAGGCCCTCATTGAAAGTGGTCTGAGAAACGCAAACCCGAGTCAGTTTTTATTAACAGACCAGCAAACTAATGCACCTGAAGTTGAAAAGACTCCAGATTGGGAGCAGATACACCAACCAGTTCAAGGTGGACCAGTTGTGTCACCGTATAGAACACTTAATAACTTGAGAAATAATAATAACGTACATGATTTAGCTCCCGATTACTCTACGAGCACGACATCTACAACACGTTTTACGACAACTACACCAAAACAAGTAGTCACCGAAAAAAACACATCAAGAAAACCTTCGTATTATAGTTACAGAGTAGTGGACGAAGTTATACCTGATCAAACCACTGAAGTTTTCAGCGGTAAGGTTAAAAATATTATCAAATCTTTCTTTCATAATTTGTCTTCCACTCCACAGTATTATGAGTATTCTTCATCATCACCAAGATCAACACAAAAGCCCGAAGAAAAAACTGTAAATATAGGGTTTCAAAAGAAAAAAGTTAAGTACACCGAAGAAAAACCTTTGAGAAATAATGTTAAACGTATTCAAATTATAACAGAACCTACCGTTAGTAGATTCATTCCTTCTAGCGTCGATACGATAAGTTTTGCAGAAGTCTATGACAAGCCAAACAAAGATTATTCATCGACTACTTCTGCTGCTGCATCAGTAACAAATATACCTTTCGTAATGATTAGTCCCGAAACAACTCCTGTTATGTTAGAAAGTTCATCTTTCAATGAATATTCGAAAACACATCGTGATAATTCTTATGAATCTAAATTTAGCCCTATATTAAATGATCACAATGTAGGGAAGTCTCGTAAATACCAAAAGATAATAAACGAAGAAGTATCTCTTCCATATCATGATACAGTTGATAGGGAATTAACAAAACCGACAGACATTAATATTGAAAACGTAAACCCACCGACTACGACTGAGCAGCCTAGACCTCTGAATATAAATGTTGACGATATTGTTTCGACAACTAGCACGACTAAATCGACTACAACTGTGAAGGCTACTATAACGTCGACGACTAAGAGTTTATCCTTCCCAACACGAGCATCACGAGTCAATCCCGCCATAAAGTTAGCTGCGACAAATCCAGGAGGTGGACGCAGGAGTTACCAATCGTCGTCCAATTGTTCTTCAGACAACAGTCTGCAAGCGAATCCAAAATGCAACGAAATCAAATATCAGAGGTACTTTACTCACCGGCCAGTAGTCTAAGTAGCCTGGAGATATTTTCATAATAAAACTATTAATGGACGGTGGAGGCTTCGTCTACTACAAGAATTTCCGCATCGCGAAGTAACTAGCATGAGGATGACCATCTTCTTATGACATCGTTTAATAGCACCCATTGCTAAAATCTGTCGCTTAGCATACTATTCTCATTGGGGGACTTCAAGTCGGTCGAGTTCTAATTTCTGAATTGTTAACTCCTGACGTTACCATTTCCACTTCCTGCATTCTATTGGCAATGTATTTTATTGTGTACTTTGTAGTAGTATGCTATTGAATTATAATTGTGTGTTGGAAAGTTCCTCAATGTAGCTATATCGTTTTATATGCACCACATTGCAACTCATCATTTAGTGTTTGAGCACCACGATCACAGCGCGTGTATCAAAATTATTTTTTGGTATGCTGCTTGCATGCAATTATATAATTTTTAAAATATATATTATAACGAAATGTTATTAAATAAAATTCGTAAGTAGTTCAACTTTATAAACACTTCAATATGCTTGTATTAACTAAATATAATTATACTCAGTTTGTCATCTTATCACGATTACTAATGATTTGAGAAATAATAAACTGAGATTCTGCTGAGAATTTTTTTGCTTATCTTTAAACCACGCCTACTAATCTTCTATTTTCTGTAAGCTTTTGTTTAACATTTTTCATTCTTGCAGGCCGAGTTCGACTCGTGGTCGAGGATCAGCACATTTCTCTACTGCAACAGAGACACCACAGCAACCTCCAAATAGAGGAACACCACCAACGTTAGAAATGCATCTTAAAAACTTTCTTCATATGCTTGCACTGCAACTATTGCATTTAGCTATACTCATTAACAAAGTTTATTGTATTTTTCACAAAAATATTTGCTTTAGATCCACATCCATCAGCATAATCATCTTAAAAAAATGTTTCTACGTGTGCAAGATTTTTTATAATTAAACAATCTTTCTTTCTTGAGCAGTCGCAGCCGTCCGACATTGAAGCCTTCTACGGCTATAGTGTCTAAAACAACGGAGTTTTTGGACATTTACGCCAATCCACCTAAAAGACCATCGCCAGTGTATCCACAGCCGACGCCTGATAAGACTGCCGCTAAATGCAGAAAAGATGTTTGCCTATTACCTGATTGTTACTGTGGAGGCAAAGATGTTCCAGGTACGAATCTTCTAAATTAAAATTTTTATATTTTTTTTAAAGGCATCATTAATGTTATTGACAATGTTTAAATAAAATGTAGTTTTCCTTATATTGAACAAATTTGCTAAACATCTCAGGAAATTTACCTGTCAGCGAAGTACCACAAATAGTACTAATAACATTCGACGATGCGGTGAATGATCTAAATAAGATGTACTACGAGGATCTCTTCGAAAAAAATCGAGTCAATCCAAATGGCTGCCCTATATCTGCTACCTTTTATGTATCCCATGAATGGACCGATTACAGTCAAGTTCAAAATCTTTATTCAGATGGCCACGAATTTGCTTCACATACCATATCGTAAGTTCAAATTTAGAAGATCGGACCTTCGGTAGCTGAATTGGATCTATCAATATCTCTTGGTATATATGTAAAATGTGTGATCATTATGTGCTTGAGCTAAATATTTACAGTAAATCGGTTTTGTAAACCAATATTGTTTTGTGAAGGAGTAAATTTTTAGATCTTGCACATTCACTAACACTATTCTTGGCCATCTATATAATACTAAGGACATAAAATTACATTCCTCCCTATTTTTTATATATGTAACATTAATGCAATTTTTTTCACGAATATTATTATTTTTGTTTCTTTTCCTATCTTCTTCAACGATCCTCTACCTCTCTGATCTTTACCTATTATGCCTTTTACTTTTCCTCTTCCTGGCACGGTTCTTGCACATCCGCCGACCACATGCACATTCACTACCTACATCCTGCGACATAACAGGCGAATTACCGGTGGAGACGGTGCCTCAAATCGTTCTACTGACATTCGATGACTCAGTAAACGATTTGAACAAGGTTTTGTACTCGGACCTCTTCGAGAAGGGCCGTGTGAATCCAAACGGTTGCCCAATCTCAGCCACATTTTACGTATCTCACGAATGGACCGATTACAGTCAAGTACAGAACCTCTACTCAGCTGGACATGAGATGGCCTCACATACGATTTCGTAAGTTATCCAAACATAGAACATCACATGTAAAACAACGATGCACAAACACTTAAGACACACAAAGGTTTTTCTTTAACTATATTTTCAAATTTTCTTATCGAACTAAAAAATTGGGGCTAATTTTATAATTACTTCATAACTTTTAAACTATTTATATTTTGTCTCATCTGATTATTGAATTTATTTTGTTTATTCCGAAATGGGCTTCTTTTTTTCTTACTAAGTTTTTTCATGCAAATCTTTTGAATGTTTTACTATTTAAACGAGGACATATAGATTGATCTCACATGTGTTTACAGCCATAGTTTTGGAGAACAATTCTCCCAAAAAAAATGGAACAGAGAAGTGGGTGGCCAGAGGGAGATTTTGGCAGCCTATGGTGGTGTTAAACTAGAAGATGTGCGAGGCATGAGAGCCCCGTTCTTGTCAGTTGGTGGCAATAAGATGTTTAAAATGTTATACGATTCGAACTTTACTTATGACTCTTCGCTGCCTGTTTACGAAAACAGACCACCAAGTTGGCCGTACACCCTTGACTATAAATTGTTCCACGACTGTATGATTCCACCTTGTCCTACCAAATCATATCCAGGTAACGAAAATCTTTTGTACTCATAATTTTTAATTGTATGACTATGTGCAACGCAACCCAAAATCAAATGTTAAATTATTCCAGGTGTATGGGAAGTGCCTATGGTGATGTGGCAAGATTTGAATGGCGGTCGTTGTTCCATGGGTGACGCTTGCGCTAATCCACCTGAATCTGAAGGCGTTTATAAGATGCTTTTGAAAAACTTTGACAGGCACTATACAACTAACAGGTATAATTTCATCACATTTTAAACGTTTAATTTTGTGCCGAAAATAATATAATTTGAGAACATCTTTACTACTGGGTGGTTTATTTTTCAGAGCACCATTTGGGTTATTCTACCATGCAGCTTGGTTCACACAGCCGCATCATAAAGAAGGTTTCATTATGTTCCTTGATTTCATCAACAAAATGAAGGATGTATGGATTGTCACAAACTGGCAAGCTTTGCAATGGGTGCGCGACCCTACTCCCATCTCAAGGCTAAATAATTTCCAACCGTTCCAGTGTAACTACCAGGTACAAATTATAATGGCTCGTTAACTAAATTCAAATTCGAAGAGTGATAGCCTAGTGGGTAAGCATCTCGACCACGCTACGTTGGGTCGAGGTTCAAATCCCGGCACGCACCCCTGTTACTCGCAATATTGTCTATTAAAAATTTTAGAAATTATGCGCGTATTATGAATTAATAATCTATAGCTTTAATGGTGAATGAAAACATAGTGAGGAAACCTGCATGCCTTATAGTTCTCCATAACGTTCTCAAAGGCATGTGAAGTGCCAATCCGCACTTGGCCAGCGTGGTGGACTATGGCATAAACTCTCTGAATGAAGACTTGTGCCCAGCAGTGAGACGCTAATGGGTTAATGATAATGATGATGATTTATATTTTTACTTATCCATCTTACCAATTTATATATTACTAGTATTATATAATTATAATACTAGTAATATATAAAATGGTGATATATTAATATCACCAACATGGCCTAAATTCTTATTCGAGTTTTTTTGTTGCCAGGATCGGCCGAAAAAGTGTAATAATCCGAAAGTATGCAATCTTTGGCACAAATCTGGAGTAAGATACATGAGAACGTGTCAACCTTGCCCTGAAATCTACCCTTGGACCGGAAAGACTGGCATCAGATCATCGCGGATCGACAACGACATCGGAGAATAAGCAAATGATAACAAATAAAACACAGAAATAATCGCATCCACCCCTGATGAAGATCACATAAAATATTTGTTTCTATAAGCCAACGAGGCAAATACCATTTTGCTTGCAAAATAATCGATAGTAGAAATTGTTTTGTCACCAACTAGAGAGTGCCATTTAGATTTTGATGGTCACAAAGCAACTTTGAACAATTTCGTCGGAGTCGAGAGAGATGTGATTCGAATTTCTTTTAGTTTAGTTAAATTTCTTCATGTTTAGGATATCGTTGTAAACTGTATTGGAAACTGTGATATTATGTGTTTTCAATCCTATAGAGTGAAAATATTTCAAAAAACGTTTTTAAATGTATTTATCATGTATGTTACGATCTTGGTGCAATGATATTGCAATATTTCCTATTTGTGTTCGTTTCTATAATTTTAATTTAAAAATACTCCTTGGATGATGCATGAAGATTTTTTTAAAGTTATTATTTTAATTTTGCAATCTAAAGTGATATTTAAGCTGTAGTAAATTTCATCATCATAGAATACTAGATAAAGATTTCAATCAACATTATTTCATCGTTATTTTCCATATTTTGTTACGAAAGCCATATTAAAATTTAGAAAATGTATTTTTCTAATCTTGCCAGCTTCGTGGTTGATACTGCCTTTTATACGTTGTAAATATAGGATTAGAATGATTAGTGCTAGATTAAGTCCCGGTCCTTTGAAAAAAAAGTGAATGACATTACGTTACAGACGACATAAAAATATATAGACCATTCATTTACCAGATACTTTAAAATTTCTTTGGCGTTGCGCAGACGTCTGTCTACATCGCTGTGTTGATGTAGCACATGTCTCTGCGACTGCTGAAGCGTTTAAGATTTTTTTAAATAAATTATTTTTCTACACAGAAAAATTGTATCTTAAAATTCTCGGACACTGAACATTACAATATCGTTAGTTATTATTGTATCTTTTTATATTGATATCATACAGAGGTGTGAAACAAAAATTTCAACTCAAAATATAGCATTATTGCTTTGGTGTGCTATTGCGACTGAAGTGGTTGGATGCGCTTGCTACAGATCTATTTTATTTTATTTTAAATTAAGTAATTTCAATATTTATAAGTCCTATTATTGTAAATATAGGTTTAGTATTTAAAATTGGTAGTTCCATTTTTTATAAAGATGTTTTTGATTGTGGATTGTAAAAAAATCTTTCGGATTTATTGTAATAATAAATTTTAATTGAATTTTAAAGCGATGTAATAAGGAATCCATTTGTATAGTAAATAATTTTCGCGTACTAGTGCTGTAAAATAAGAACCCAGTGTTGATAAATAAAATGCTCTAAACAAACACTTCTTCTAGTTTTCTTACATTTCTTCTATAAATAAATTTATGATTGCACAAATCAGAACTCAGAATATCGATGTTTTTATTATCATTATTATTTATTTTAATGAAGTAGCCACCTGATGATCCGTTACTCCGTATTAGTCGACAATATAATGGTTGGCAATGACAGTACCTTTCAATGACGTTCCGATTTTTTATTCCAAACAATTCTGACCTTTACACGAATATAAGATTTTTCAATATCACGTCAATGCCATCGTCTATAACCGTGACCATGATTAAAATTCCATTTCGGCGTATTTCATCAAAAATGAAAATCCAATCATAGCACCTGCCTGACATTTTACTGACCAAGGTTCGTTGCAAACATATATAAAGAAGACGACAGCAGTTCTTGGTATAACGTGTATACTGTTTTCAAAGAAGGTGTCTTGATCCGTAATGAAATCCGTACTATTATTTTTGGCTGTGCTAACTATAATAACTCTCGTGTATGGCCAAGAAGTAGAATTTTATCCAGGAAATTATTTACACGATAGTTCATTAAAAAAAGATATAACGTCGATAAAAATAACATCATTAAAGACTGTTCTCTCGGAAAACCATTACGATAAAGCTAATTCTTTTAGAAAATTTTATACAAAAGATGATAATCTTAAACAGAAAGTTGACAAAAGGGCAGTTGATCCGATATTTCATGGACATCCGAAGACGAGAGAAGAATTATGGCACGAACACTTTCTTAATAAAAGTACGGCGTATGATCAAACGCCTTCTCTCATAAAACTTATAAATAACATAACACTGACATATCTGAATGAATGCATTCCCGTTATCTTATATGACAATCAAGTTAGATCTAAAGAAAGCTATTTGTTGCAAAATCTTCTAAAAGGTTTTCCCGTCAGTTATATACACGGTAACATAGATGATGACAGTCGGCTAATAGAACCAAAACTGCTACAATCAACAAAGGCGTGCTTGAATTACATACTGTTTTTAGAGGATGTTAAAACAACTGTAAAAGTATTGGGCAAACAATCCGAGAGTAAGATAGTGGTCGTGGCAAGGTCATCGCAATGGGCTGTGCAAGAATTTCTATACAGTTCCTTCTCCAGAATGTTTGTTAATTTACTTGTCATTGGACAAAGTTTTCAGGAGGAAGACAAATCATTGGTATGTATAAAACTTTGGCATACAACGGCGTCAGTGACTAAGAATTATTCTTAGTCACCGACAATTACAAATGGCACCCTTAGTCGTTCGGAGCTTTGTATAAATAAATAAAGTCGGAATAAGAGTATTCCTAATTGAAAATAGTACGAAAGCTAAAATAATATTTTTCGGACTCTGCTTTTTTAACTATTTCTTTTGTTTCCTTTAGGAAGCACCATATATTCTATATACCCATAGATTGTTTATTGATGGCCTGGGTGCTAGTAAACCTCAAGTTCTAACTTCTTGGACGCATGGAAAATATTCTAGGAAAGTCGATTTGTTTCCTTTAAAAATGACACAAGGGTATTCTGGCCACAGGTTTTTAGTTGCAGCGGCCAACCAACCACCGTTTGTCTTCAGGAGGTCTGATTAAAATACTTGAATTGTTTATTGAAAGCATCACTAATTTAACTTTTTAAACTATATTTCTTCTATCAACTTTTCTGTTTTCAGAATCCAAAGTGATTTAGATGGCGGAAATCCAAGAGTTGTCTGGGACGGGATTGAAATTAGAGTTTTGAAGTTATTAGCGGATAGAAACAATTTTTCCATAGAATTTACTGAACCGCGAGATCTACAATTAGGGTAAGTGACATTATTGTGAAAATACTAGTTTTTGTTAAGACTTTATCTGCAACTTCATTCTAACTAGACTTTTCTGAACGAGTAGCGGAGATTTTTAAATCTCAGACACAAGCTATGTACCTATGTATATTTATTAAATCTATGTATATTTAAAATCCATTTAGGATTTGACATGCTCTAAAATGTTTTCAATTCTACTTTTTATAGACCTGGGGATGCAGTTGCTAAAGAAGTGACCTCAGGAAGAGTGGATATAGGAGTGGCTGGAATGTACGTGACCAAAGAAAGAGCTGCTGTTTTGGATCTGAGTTTCGCACATTCGCAAGATTGCGCCGCATTTATAACATTAATGTCGACTGCATTACCTCGGTTGGTTTCATAATTTTTATTCATAAACTAAAATTTGGATCAATTCTCTTAGCTAAAACCCGACAACCGATTTGCTTCAATTTTTTTTGGGTGCAGACAATTTAAAATACAAGACGAAAATGCGTTCAAATTCAGTCTCAGTGGACCAACGATTTAAGAATATTTTTTTATGTACTAGTCCTTAGCAGACAAGTAGACGGGCCAGCTGATGGTAAGTGGTACTGTCGCGGTAGAAGAGTAGCAAATGCCAGTATGGAAGGTGAGCTCTTTTAACGCCTATTTCTTCCCTATCTTGTTTCTTACTTTAAAACAGAGTGGGAGAAATAAATCAGTATATTGATGAAGATGGCGGCGCGCCAGTGGGGTTGGGTTTCGAATCAATTTGTTATCACTTGCTTCAACGGTGATGAAAACATCGTGAGGAAACCTGAGGTACCTGATAGTTCTTCATCATGTTTGTAATGGGTTCATAAGTCTCATAATCATGTTTATGATGATGACATCGGCTAAATGTTCTTTACGTTTCAGATATCGAGCTATCCTTGGACCGTTCCACTGGCACGTTTGGGTGGCATTGACTTTTACGTACCTGTTCGGAATCTTTCCCTTAGCATTTTCTGATAAGCACACATTACGCCACTTACTAGATAATTCTAATGAAATTCAGAATATGTTCTGGTATGTTTTCGGAACTTTCACAAATTGCTTTACATTTGTTGGGAAAAATTCTTGGAGCAAAGCTTCTAAAATTACAACAAGACTGTTAATTGGTACGACCGGATTTTCGTGTTTCATTATTTAAACTGTATTTCCGTTGGAACTTACGCTGACTGTAAAAAAATCTTATTCAGGATGGTACTGGCTGTTTACGATCATAATCACAAGTTGTTATACGGGTTCTATAATAGCATTTGTGACTCTACCAATTTTTCCTGAAACAGTCGATTCAGTTCAACAGTTACTACGAGGATTTTATAGAGTCGGAACCTTAGGTAACGTGCCTTTAATTTATAGCTTCAGTTTAAACAAAATTGGTTTTTCTATTGAAGTATAAAATCATTTACAGATCGTGGTGGTTGGGAGCGATGGTTCTTTAATTCGTCCGATCCCGACACCAATAAACTTTTAAAGAAAATGAAGTTTGTGCCTAATGTTCAAGCTGGAATAAGAAATACTACAAAAGGATTCTTCTGGTCTTACGCTTTTCTAGGATCGCAAGCTGAGCTCGAATACATTGTCCAATCCAATTTTACACTCACAAAGTATTATTTTTTATTAATATTATGTGGGCTACTTATTTACCGATATATTTCTAAAAATAATGATGTAAAATTTCCAGATCAAAACGTTCTGTACTTCATATTTCAAATGAATGTTTCGTTCCATTTGGAGTAGCGATCGCATTCCCAAATAACTCTCTCTATGCGGCAAAGCTAAATGGTGATGTTAGAAGAATGTTACAAGGTGGAATTTTAGATAAAATTGTTGATGAAGTCCGCTGGGAAATACAGCGTAGCAGTACTGGAAAACTTCTATCGGTAAATTTTTGCTAATGAATTAATGAAAGTTTAAAATTTTCTCAAAATTAGTGTCTGTTTGTGATACTGAAATTTTTTATTTTTCCTATCTTTTCGGCTTATTTACACGATACCACAACCGAAAATAGCATTTTATATATCTTTTATCCGTCTGCATATTTTTCCTCGGTGACGTTAGACACAACTTATCGACAAAAAACTTTCAACACGAGATTAAGGAAACATCAACCTATCTTAGCAATTTTTTTTTAATATTCATGATTCTAAGGGTGTCAAATAGATGATGAAAGTTTCAATTAACCAACATTTAATTGAGTGTGATTTTCTAGAAATATGACATAAATATTTTAGAATTAAAATAAATGTTCAGTATTTTCCTTTCATTCCTTTATTGCGAAAACAGGAGAACAGTGTATCATTATTTTAGTACAGAAACATTATTTGTTCAGTAGATTAACTTGAAATATTGCATACAATAACCAAAAAAATAGAACATGAATTTACGAATATCATAAGTACCTAAAACTTTTTGGATTTAGATATAAACTTTGAGATGTCTAACTTTGCAATTAGATGAATGAAGTAACTTTCAACTTCCGAGCATCACGTCTGATGTAATTCCAAAAATGTATTTACTGTTTATGTTCAGGTGGGCACAGGGTCTTTGAAGATGACATCTATTGAAGAAAAGGGATTGACATTGGAAGACACTCAAGGTATGTTCCTACTATTGGGAGCAGGATTTCTTCTAGCCGCTACAGCTCTTATATCCGAATGGATGGGAGGATTTACAAGACAATGCAAAAAAATTAAAAGACAAATTTCGACCAGAGGCAATTGTAGAGATCTGAATACTGAACTCAATTCTCGGACAAGTAGTGATGATGAAAAAATATTATCAAACGACACTGATAGTAAATTACGCTTTCGAAATAGTATAAGTACTGGATCAATAGATACTCTAGACGGACAAGTAATTAATGTTACAACAGATAATCTTATCGTCCACAATGATTACGATGTTCATGAAATAAGCTCATTAAGATCGGGTTCCATTGACTTGGATAAAGAAGTAAGGGAAATATTCGAAAAAGATGAAAAGAGAAGAAAGATCGCACTAGATAGAGATGTCACTGAAGAAGATATAATTGAAAGAGAAAAAACTGCTTCTAAAGCATTTGGTGATCCTGTTTTTACTTTGTAATTTGTTTAGATCAAGTT
>DWKW01000605.1:0-15567 GCA_018250115.1 Doberes anticus
TTTATTCAATATTTTCGAAATTATGTGCGTATTATAAATTCATTATCACTCGCTTTAACGGTGTAGGAAAACATCGTAAGGAAACCTGCGTGCCTGAGAGTTCTCCATAACGTTCTCAAAGGCATGTGAAGTCTGTCAAACCGCAGTTGGCCAGCGTGGTGGACTATGGCCTAAACTATCTCATCATCTCTGAGAGAAGACCCGTGCCCAGAAGTGGGACAATAATGGGTTGATGATGATGATGATGACATATACATTTGTTAGGCGTTGCCCGCGACGTCGTAAGCGTGGTTTTTAAAATATACACTTGCTGTGTTGCACACATGACACTCATACACTGCCAACTCACGGTCGGCCGCTGCACTATATGAAATACTCTAATTTGCTGAAACGACTTGCGCTCGTGTGTGGGTGCAAAATTATAAAAGCATCATAGTAAAGTATAATCGTAAGAAAGAAATTGAATCATAATCCATTACAATCCCACCGCTGGCCACTAGTCTTTTCTCAGAGGTTAGCAAACCCGAGCCTTTCGAATACTGGGCGTTTTTTCGTTTAATGATTAATGCATTGCCGCACCTATTTCTACCGTTAAGCAGCAGTGTGAGCACTGCTGTGTTCCGGATTGAAGGGTGCGCTTAGGCAGATTACGCTGGACAGGAGTCGGACAGGACTTTAGATGTCCATAGCCTGCAGTGACCACTTAACATCAGGGGGCCCATTTCTGTACGTCTTGGCTTTCTATTTGGCGTCTATTTACAATGCCCACAATTAACACCGGAAGGAGGTTTTGCAGTTTTATTATATTATAAGTTTAAATTACTTTTCAACTTCCTTATTTTCTCCACCGAATGCTACCACAGTTCGAACTGATTTTAATACTTCTTCTGCTTGTTTACCAGCTTGGCTGTACGACTCCATCTCTCGGATTGAAGATTTTGTTTGATACTGAAAAAAATTAACAAATTGTCTATTATCAGTATCGCGGGTGTCGAATTCTTACTAAATGAAGAAATAAAAATGCTTTTAATAAACATCCTTTTATTTATGATAATTTGTCATAAGTTTATCATCGTAGCATCATATTATCGTAGCATCAGACAGACGAGCAGTTTCCTCAATCCCGCGCCGCACTGGGTAATGCGCGGACTACATATTATATCACAACTGTCACTAGCTTTTCGTATTAAATTTTATCGCGATATGTCAATAATTATTGCTGCTATTGCGTTATTATTATTTATTTTGTATCTCTTTTTAAATCACGTGTCGAGAGGTGCGGCACAGATTTCACCATCGCGGGGGACTTAACCCCCGTGAGCGGGTTTCCTCGTTATTACGCCATTATGTGCAATACATTTCCACCCCCGAGCATATAGCTCTGGCGACTCCACTCCGGCCGGCCAGTTAAGGCGAGTCGGAGGTGGGGGCCTGTTCCTCTCGATGTCCACTCCGCCTACCGGAGATGAGGAACAGGGGACTCCCCCGGGAGCATTCAGGTCCGTGGTGTCGCTACTCACCGACAACTCGCCACGGGCCTCCCTGCGGGGTTATTATTTATATTATTAGTTATATTTCATATTGTATTTATATTAGTGTGTATTTCATAGTGTAGTAGTATTTGCACAGAAACAACAATGAAAAATGTTTACGGGTCAAACTTGCTTTAGTCCTTACATACCTTAGACAATAAAACAGAAGCAGCAATGGAAAACGGCACGACCGTGAAGCATGCCAAAGTCAGTTCCCAGCCCATTGGGAATGCTTGACAAAGGCAGATAATGGCTGTTCCTGCTAAATTTGCGACGATCGCTAACTTCTCTCCAAATCCGTCTTTAAGTTTCATCATGTTTCTACAAATCGATATTGAAAGATTATTGTTTAGTAAGTTTAATTTCTGTTAAAGATCTATCAATTAAACAAAGTTTAATAGAGTACATAAAAAATATTAAGCAAACTTACTCAGACATTTTAGATGCTAAATTGAACTCAGAATCTGTGTCGAACCAGGCCATATCCTGATGCATCACCGCTTCTAGAAACAGCATTCTGATCCGGGTTATCTAATATAAATGAAAAAAATATTTATAACTAATAAGTTACTTTGATGTTAGGTTCGATGTTAGGATAGTATTTCTATCTGCAAGAGATACGGGGTAAGGATGTACAACTGAGAGCTATCATATAATTAACGTTTTTATAATGAATACAAGTACTAATAATAAATAAAAATAATATAATAATAAAATTCATAGCTTCACTCTAGGATTCCCTTTGTGCCATGGACGCTAACAGTAACAAGAACATAAACAAACCTAGATCACGAAAATACGAGTATAAGTCATCATTTATGTATAATTATGCCCAGCCGGAATTCGTAGATCCTTCGGCAGACCGACTTCCTGACCACTATGCCATACTAATCATAAGTAAGAAATTGATTAAAAATTACAAATTTATTATTTTGTATAATTGAATATATTAATACACCAATTAATTATGATTACACTTTATTAAAGTTTCACTGATATACTTGGGCGGATACCTAAAATCAAAAGCTTCGTATTCGTATAAATTACTATAATCTTTATGCATCGTTGCGACACAATGCGAAACAAGGACATCAATTAAGACAATTGGTTGTTTGTAGTTGGTCAGGCAAAATCTGTTTCGCTCTTATATCACGTACCTGCGTCACTCATAAGTCATTACGTTGATTAATAATATTGACCTACAAAATCTACAAAGTCTTAGACGCTCATTAAATTTTGCTGCTTGGGAAACTTGACGACTGTATGGTGTGTGTCAATCGATATCATTACGAATAATTATTGTCACTAGAAACTGGCAGGTACTTATTATAGAAGACAGCAGTATGTATATAACAATGGTTTTATGATGTACATATATTTAAAGTCAATATTTAACATAATATGCCTAAGAACGGCTGATGTTAATTAAGTAAAAATATTGATGCACTATAAATTGCGAAAATGAGTAAAAAGGCCTTCGAGTTAGAACATTTTTTACCACACGCACGAACTATAGCGTGGGGAAAAAAAATTGCCATTTACATTAAAATGTAGGTACTATAAGTATCTGTACTTTGATTCGCTGAATTTCTATAACTTTAAAGTTATAGCTAACTGTCAGCTCTTATTATCTTTAGTGTAGATTTGCTAATATTTCGTGTTCCGTGTTGTCTGGCATGTTTATCAATTGAACATCAGAGTTTTTAAGATCTATCATTTTCGAGAGATAATTAGTAAGTTTTTACAGGAGATTCATTGTGATTTTATCGTGCTGTTGGAACTGTAAATCGGTTGTATTATTGCGTCTTACAAAATATCTTACAGAAATGTTTAAATAGATGTTTTTATAATAATCATAATTATTGAGTTAGACAAATAATTGCCTGCTTGAAATCAAACGTATATCTTGATCCACCCATCATATAGAGATATCTCACGCTGTCGTTTTAAATTAACAAACAAATAAAGACATCATCCACAATCGGGCATTCTTTAGCAGTGCTACGACAACCCGTGTCGTAGCTTAACTTTGATAATATTAATACATTAATCACTACAAACAGAGAGTAAATTATCTTCTACATAAAGTACTAGTGAAGCGGATACTTCCATAAGTATTAATGGAATTATCTAATAAGAGAAAACAATATTTTTGTAGTGTATTACTGTGTTACATTTTGTACTGCATGAGCATATACATGTCTGTATATTTATTACATATTGATACTTTGTTTTTTAAATATAATTACATATTTTACAAATTTTATCTGAAAACTATGAATTCTGCTTCAACAAATATAACTTTTTTTTATTTATACTACTATGACTTTTTTGATATATGTCAGCCTACTATATACATATATCTATATTAGGTCTTTGTTTGGTTTGTATACGTAACACTAAAAAGCTACGACATTATGAACATTTTCAGAGAAAAAAATATTAGGTGTTCAGGAAGCACAGAAATGGTCTCGTTACTGTTTAAAATAGTATAGATTCGATTATTATTTACTTGTATTTAAAACTCTACAATTTTATCTCTGTAGTATGTAAAGAACAATAATTCCCGTCAGTGTATTCACAGATTTGTCTAAGCTAAATTGTCGTATGGATATGTGAAGGAAGTGCTACTTGCGTGCTACGAAGTATACTTAATTCCAGTTTATACTACACTGTACGTACATATGATGATGGAGTAGCTAATGCGCAAGCAAACTTTAATTAGGACGAAAGTCCTATATGCGGTCGTACGGAGATGCGTTGTTCCTCAGGACTAAGTTAGGACGCCTCGTTTAAATAGACTAGATTCTGCTTCACGCTCGTTTAAATAGGCTGACTTCAGGTGACTCGTTTTCCTGTTTGATAGCTTTAGAGAAAAATAAACTAGTAAACTGACAAAATATAATATCAAGTTGTTAATATTATATTTGTTGAAATAACCAAAGTTACAAATATTATGGTTTTGGGATTATGATTTAATTAAATAGGTTATGTACTAAAAACTAACTAACTACAAAAAAAATTACATATTTCTCTTTCTTATTTTATAATTATATAAGTAAAAAAATATTATGGCTGGGGCTTTATTCACGTGGTATAATATTTTAGTGCAATGGCAGAATTGTGGGTTTTTTATTATATGCAATATTTATTTGCAATTTTGCAATTTAATTTTGAAAGTATATTTTGAGCAGAATTGAAAATATCAGTAGGCTCTTTTTAAACTCGTTATAACATCAATGTTTTAAATATTTTTTTATCTACCTCTGTTTGTTTGGTAGGACTATCTTTTTCGTCTACTTCTCAATATAGCTGTTTACAGATTTCATATATGTATAAATATTTATAAAACACATTACGGATAAAACAATGTTTATTGTAGAAATAATAGTTCAGAAAAAGTACCTGTCTCAAGGCGCTCCAGTTGACGAGTGCGACTGCCAGCATGCACAAGGAAATGGAGATCACAATGCTCACTGCCATCCCGATCGCCATCGACGAGGCATCCTCCACCAGGGCCTTCATGTTATCCTCGTGAGAAGCGTTGACTCTGATCGGAAATGAAAACATCATTATATCTATGTATGTACATATGTACATGTAACCCTATGTTAATTGATTTCTGCAGCCCATCGAATAGGATTGATTTGTATCTGAGGTTATGTTGGCAATCCTCTTGTTAATACAACCTGTTCAACGCGAGTAAGTACGGTTACATGTTACTCGTTATGAATAGTTACTTTAAATTATATAGTTATTAAGGTATCTATCCCTAAATTATTTTTCTTCGTGGTTTTCTCATGTCTCCGGGTAGTGAATATCATGAGCGAAATTGTCCTCCTGCAAATCCTGTCGGTATGTGTCACTTCTTCCGATTTTTTCCGAAACACATGAAGTCTTTCGGCCGGGATCTCCCACAGTTGCGTATCCCTGATTCTATATATAATTAAAATATGCTTACAATCGTCGTCCACCACCGAACAGCCGGGTCAGGGGCATGAAGCTGGACAATTGGTGTGTTTGCGCGGTTCGTTCCACGAAGGCGGTGCTAAGCTCACCGAACTGCGCAAGGACGTAGCAAACACCACCACCGCTCAGCATCCCGATGATAATACCACTTATCGTGGCCAGTAGTTCTACCCATGTTGCGTAACGGAACTGTGGGGTTATAACACTACACTGAGAAACCATACATTTGGGGATAACAAAATTATTTTATGATACTATTTCGGAAGGAAATAAACATACAGTGATGGTTTAACGCAGTAAGAAGTTATATTGAAAAAAAATCGTGTTCAAAAGGTCCGTTGCGCGTCTTGATTTTCAAAACAAGTTTAGTTACGTTCCTAAATTACTTGACTTTAGATAGATAGATAGATTTAATATAATACTAGTTATGAAATAAAGTATTTCTATGACTAATTGATTAGTTTTAGATTTACGAGTATGAAGAACTTCTGAATGAAGATTTTTGATAAACGACGTTTAACCTTGCTTTTAAGCAAGGATAGAAACTTACTATTTGAAAATAAGATAATACAGGCTCCTGTGGTTTTTCTGGTTCCGGGGTTCCCCTGAAATAATTAAATACATTAATAGGTAATAAGAATATTTATCATTGTAAAACATAATTACTTACTTATCACAGTGAGTTCATAGTCATGACCATGTAAAAATATTTTTACAAGTTAACAAAAGATAATTGAAATCTTTCTATAAGTGCCAGATTCTTGGTGTTAGCCAAATGGTTTTCAGTTAGAGGAAAAAATATCAAATACCGGTTCAAGATGTTGGACTTTTTAGACTTGACGAATTTTACCAGTAGGTATAAGTACCTACTAACATTTGTAGTCAACAAAATTGAAGTCCGATGGCGGCAGTGAGAAATGCAGATTTCACAAACTATTTCTTTAAAATGTTTAGTACCTTTAATCAAAATATTGTATCTCGACAAATTATAGGTGGTGATTTTATTTTTTATTTTAACGGATTTTTGATTAAATTTTGAATATTTTGGGTAACCATCAGTTTGAAAAGAAAAGTTTGTACAGTGTTGGCAGGGTAAACAAGATGAAAAAATTTAATGAAAAGCAGGTGCATTTGAATGATTCTTTATATATTTATGGGTCCTTTGGAGGCCATTGTAGCAGATCTAGAAGATAGATTACATAATTAATGTGAATATAATATGAATATATAATGTTAATATATATAAGGCCATCGATTACTAAAAGTTCATTAATAAAAATTTTATGGAAAGTATAATATAACTAATAAATATAACTTATAATAATGTAAGATGTGTTTTGAGATAACGTAAATAAATCAGTAATTTTATAAAATTTTTAGTATAAAATACAAGTAATAATTTATTTAGACATGTGTACCAATTCAAATTTTACGATTGCAAATGAAACTAACAAGAACTAATCTGTATTGTTAAACAGATTAAACATACGTCGTCGTAAACAGTGTCTGTAATAGCGGGTGCAATTACAAGGATGTCCTATGTCGCGTAGACATGTCTGTTACAAAAAAGAAAGAAAATGATTTATTTCTACAAATATGAGTAGAGATAGTGGTGAGATATAAAAGAGGTTGATTTAACATTGTATTTATTTTAACGCCAAGCTCCACTGTTATTCGCTTACTATCTAAGTACGAGATATTTAAAAAAAATAATATACTAGGGACCATCTGAATGACATATTGGGCGGCAGCAGCAATAAAGTAAATGAGAAAATTTACACACATGAGTGACGTGTAATTTACATAAAGGCAATGAAATTCATGAGAAAAACATCATTAATAAAATTCGAATAAATTATATTACAACGTAACTGAAAGACTAAGTGAACGCGGGAAATAATATTCATAATTGATCTTTCATGGTTCGTTTGTAATTAATAAATCGATGGAGTATGAATGGCATTTAACGCGAGCAGAATGCCCAGCATTAAATCTTTACAATCTGAAAGTTGAATTAGAATATAATTACGCGGTAATTTTTTTGGATTATTTATGATATTTGATAGCATAGTAAAACTTACTTTTTTGCTTCTTTTTTCTTTTTGGAGCCCATGTCGAGTGTCTGTCTTGCTTCAGGTTCTGGTGGCCAAAGCGTGCGTCTCTCGTAGACGCTCGAGCCTGATTGAGCAGATTCTTCGCTGAATCTTTCAGGCGACACACGTCTACGACTTAAAATAATAATTGTTTACTGTTCGGTTCGGAGGACTACGCTCGCATATATACTCTTAAAGGCACCCGATTTTTACACGAATGGCCAGGGCTGTAAACGTTCAGTATTTGTAAGCAAACAACTTCTACACTACAATAACCTTTATGTTTACCACTACAGCTGACAAGCCTACAAAACATACAAGACTAGTAATATGTTATAATAAAGATTTAGTAACTTCTAGAGGATTAAAAAAATCAGTGGGTTTGTTACTTACCTGATTTCAAGGAAGTTTGAATTTCACAATTCACAATTTATTTCCGATTCCGAATTTCCATTTCCGATAAAATAATATACAATAAGGTTCCTATAGATAGGTTATACTGTCGGAGGACATTAGGGTTGGTACTGAACCAACCACACACACCATACGCCTCGTTAGTATCTGGTTAGTAGATCGTATCTCCACTGAAGCATGAAAGAGCAATGCGGAATGTACTATGTAAGAGACACTAGCAATTATGAAATCATTCTAAACCTACACCAGTCGGTTCTTGTGGCGATACACAAGAGAGCCAGGAACCCGGTGTTCATGACAGTTCTTGCTAACCTAGCCTCGCGCGAGGTGGATCGATATGGCCGCACATGGCCTCGCCATAATAGGGACTCCTATCCTAGGATCCCGCCCAAAATTAGGATTAGTTATAGCGAAATAGTGTTTTCTACAGTACGAGCTCGGGCACTCTTTACTCTATTTACTCTGAGGCCCGCGTAAGTTAATAAAGACTCAAAGTGGGGTACGCGTACCACTGGGGGTACGCCATTGAGTCAGAGAGGGTACGCGATAAAATTTACGTAGGTAATGACGGCAATTTAGCTAACTGGCACGTACGACAAGCGTGACGTACCTGCCTGTCTATAGCTCTTTTGTATTTCTCTTTTAATAAAATACAAAACTGTATGTTTAAAGGTTCGCCGTGGTCTTGAAGATCTAATAGGGTTACGCGGAACTATAAGTTTGAGAAATCATGCGATATGACATGTTTATAGGCTCTGGAATCAAGGGGTATAGTGATGCCCCTGCGCGGTACCCTTTGCGCTTTTACCGAGGCGTTTAACTTGATTGGCGTAGGAGCAAGTTTCATTTCGTTTCTGTCCTGACTTTGTCGTGTTCATCAAATTTTATCAAACGTTTTATTAAAGGCAGAACCTATCCATACATATGATTATATGTAGTTATTACTAAACGTGTCACCGTCGTCACCGCAAATGATTAAAAAAAATATTAAAAGAGTATTAGGTATACCACTTATATTTATACCGTACTATTAAGACCTGTATCTTAAGTTACGAGTATATTCAATCAACCATGTTCAAACTTAGGGCAATATTTAAGGAACATACAAGCACATGATTTCAAACTGAGAAAACCTAATTAAAATCGATTCAATACATTTTACATAATTGGGAAAAAACAGACAAAAAAAATAACTGTCTTGTGTTCTGAGATCAGTTAGTCGAAAACTAGTGGCCGCCCATTGGTTGAAACTCGACCATAATTCGTAAAAGTCACTTTGTTGAAAACACTAGGTAATAGGTAGGCAGGCAAGTACCGTGTCAATTACAATTGGTCCTACGACATTTTTCATTTGCAACAGGATTTTCTTACTAATATATGTATATAATCTGTATGTAGCTTTATCGGTTGTTCTGTCAGCAATATAGATGGGAAATAAATATTTTATTTTAATTCGTTTATTTATAATACATAGTATAAATATATTTTAGCTTTCTTCATTCCTTCTCAATGTATACACTTCACCTTTTCTAGATTTCTGATTCCTCCGTGGGCCCTTTGTGCTTAAAAAGAGGTACAAAGTTTTCTCTTCACATATCTAATAAAAATAGATAGATACTACAATATATAGCGATGATCCCGTTACAATTTTATATATATTATTCAGGTCACAGATAACTAATGCTAGATGATAGAATCGACATACGTTCATTTTACCTCTTAGTTGCTGGCCTGATTAATATTCTTGATATTGTCCATCCATAACCTAACATTATTTCCGGAGCATTTTTTGACATAGTAATATCAAAACATTTACTCAATGAAACGCATTACAATGACACTTTTGACAAGAAAAGGCAGTCTTACAAACATAGACTTCGTGTAGTATACCTAATATACATTACAAGGTTTCATGTAATAATTGTAAAAGGTTTAAACGGTTCTTCGAATAATTCGAATAATGGAATTTGATATGCCCGAAGTTACAAAATGTTTTGGTACCTTTCCTCCAAAATACGCAACATATCTGATTTCTATATTCGGCATGGGATCTGGTGGCGTCGGTTTAGCTGGTATTATACTATATGGTCTAGTCGAAGACAGCATTATGAGTCAGTTTGTAAATCGCGAAAATATTGATGATGGTGTGCGAAAAGCGGTGCTTCTTACAATTGGATTAACATCGCTTCTATTGACTATCGGGAACATCATCCTCTTCTTCGGGGTGATGTCTACCTCCCGGGACACAGTGGCGATAGCCATTTGGATCATATTTATAATGTGTCTCATTTTAATAATTGAAGCAATAGGTGCACCGATGTCTTGCTTTTTCCTTTCTAGTACATGTATTGTAAAAAAAGTGTCGTTGACTCTCATGATATTAGGAATCCTGGTTATAACTGTATTCCTCGAATTGTGGCTTTATTTTATGGTCGTAGCCCATAACTATGCAAATTCAATATAACATTTTAGTACAATATGTTAAAATTGTGGGACAATTGTGAATGATTGTTAAACAAATCAAAGGTATTTTTTTAAATATCTGAGTGTTTACTAAGTTTGCGATTTAAATTTTATAAAAGTTTTAAGGAGTGAAGTAAGCTATACTTTACCAATTATTTCAAATAAAACTTTTATTTAATCTCTATTGGTAAAAACGGTGTTCCCATCTTGCGCAACATGTGTTTATTTCCTTTTTAAATGTTTTTTTATTCTTCTTTTAGTCCCAATGAAAATAGATTTTATTATTTTTGCAATTTATATCCTAAGTTTTATTCAACTGGCTTTATTAAATCTCTATGTATCTAACCCTATATAAGATTATATAATAAGATTTTATTACGCTTAATCAAAATTTGAAATAACAACAAATGCGTGCTAAAAAACGAGATTTTGCGAAAAATTTGTATGTTTGTAGATATGTATTAGATCATTACCATTTTGAAACTATGAGTCCAATTAAACCCATTTTAAATAAATGCCGATTTTATTATAGTGCTAGACAATTGAGTTTTGAATGTACTCAGCCACAGCTGTCAAACTCAGCAGTGCGAGTACCGCTTCTATATATAGAAATAAGTGTAGCGATAATGCCAAGACAAAATACATGTTACTATGGGATTGGATAATGAGTCCACGTGGAATTCCAGGTAAAATGTCGTGTCTCCTATACTATCTCTCTCGAGTCTCTACGAAGTGAACGAGATAATCAGACGAGTATTTATTTCAAGTGTCCACGTCTATATGGCTAGTTGCAATGTTACAAAGCTAAATACATATATAAATTTTCATATACATAAATATATATGTTAAGCAAGTTTATATTTATACTAATAATACCTAGATATATATGTATAACACAAAGACGAGTTAGTTACACCATTTATAACTCAATAACGTCTGGACCGATTTAATTGGTTTTTTATTTTTTGGATTTGTCTCCACTTTTAATAGCAAAATAATAAATAATATTATTGAGGTTATGACATTTGTGATTGCGCATTTTTTTATTGTTTTGATATAATAGCAAATGAGCATACAGGCCACCTGATGTTAAATTATCACTGCAGCCCATGGACATACACATCTGAGGTTGTATGTGGATGCGTTGCTGCTGCTGAGGACTAAGTTGGAATGCCTCTTGTCCGATGTCTTCTGCCTAACCGCACCCTTCAAACCGAAACACAGCAGTTCTAACACAGCTGCTTTACGGCAGAAATAGGTGAAGCGGTGGTGCCGGCGCACACGAGCCTTCGACGCAAGACTCTACCACCATCAAATGCGTTCACTGCATTCCATCAAATCTATCGACTGAGTAGCGAAGACAAACCAACCAAATATTGCAATGAATTTTAAAACTTATTGGATGTGCTTGGCTTGCCACCGCATTTTACAACTAAAGGTCGGTTAGGTCGTCATCATGCTTCGAAATCTGAACCAACCAAAACTATGTAACAGAACGCATTTGGTAAGAAAAGTCATGGGCGATATAATTCACGCGACGATACTCAAAGTTCAAAGATTAGGAAGTTCTTACACCGAGAATTCAAATAATTTAACAGAAAGTACAAAAACAATGATACTCGAGTCATTTCGGTTATATTCAATAAAGCAAATGCCATGCTGCCTGCTACGTCAATTATATTTATTTCAAAGTAATGAAATAAAAATATGATATTTTAATTGTTTTTCAACTTAATACATTTTGAGTATTCGTTTTATCTTAAGAATTATTTTATATCAATTAAAAAGTTAATATTACTCAAGTAATAACTTAACATAACATTCATTAATTCTAAGGCGGTAAGAAGTTAGTAATTATATAAATTTACTAAAAATATTCAAATGTTCTGTTCCTTAACATAGATTCCTTTAGTCTTGGCAAAGTATGATATACCTGCTGCCAAATTTGCTCAATATCTTCCTAACCTCATCTGCTGACTGCTTGAGTCCTTGGGTACCTTTTTTAACTTCATGGCAGGTTTATTCTAATGATTTAAATAATATAATATTTGTCAGCACATACAAATCTATGCGCTACACTTTGCTCTTGGGAATAATAAGCAATTCAGAGCGTTCCGTAGGTACCACACCATTTAGCATAACAAAAGTTTTTTTTATGACAACAAAACTTACACGATTTTCGATATGCTAATGATTATTTTAGGATATTTCTAGTATGAAATAATAAGTAGATTACGATATGAAATATGCATTACCTATCCAGGACGGTCGCACTACTGAATTTCAAAAATGTTTTTATACTCAAGACCATTATCACAGACCGATTAAAATAATTTTTTCTCGATCTCTAATGAGTACCACTGCAGCCACAACAGGTCCCAATAAAATTTTGTACATACAGTCAACGATAATCTATTGAAAATAAGTCAAATAGGACCTCTCATTTTAAAAACAACGATAACCACTTTTAAAAAATGCAATTTCTTCAGTATCTTGCTCAATATATCTTCTTCCTATTTAAGATTTGTCAATACGTACACGATATTTTCATTAAAAGCACCAAAAAAAATGTTTGTTTTGAAACATGCCAGTTGACCGCGCTATTGAGCTTTTTTATATGTATGGGAGACCAATTTCGAGCTGAAAGAGAACAGTTTTCCAAAGTATTCTGCAATGCCGAATCATTAATCTCTCTAACGAAGTGGATACCAGACTGAACCCTCCGACCGTGTTAATATTGGGTGGAAATTCCGAGACAGGACTTGGACACGATATCAAAACAAACATGCCACTGGCCGCCGTTACCCTAAACTAAATTTATTATCCTTGTCCTGTTTGATAACGTATTCTGAAGGTTTCAAAGGGAATTGATAACGAAATAATGAAAAGTATATATGTTATATTATTATAGGTATTTACGTATTCGTAGGTTTTACTTTTATGTTCCATAATTCTACTCTAGTTTGTTCTTAACCTTAGGAGCCAAGACTATGCGTATCATAAAATCTTCGTGCCCTCTATAAACCTATTAAAACTGATAGAGATTTATTGTCGATTATGCAGTAAGTTTAATTCCGTTGAAAATAATATGTCATTTTAGTAAAATTTATTAATAATTATGAAAGGTGAATAATAATAATAAGATTTCAATGTAATGTACCTACTAGACTTCCGCCCACAACGTACCCGCCGCATTGGAGTGAAAAAATAAGTAATTTTAATTTATCTTTCGAATCTCGAATATGACGACGCTTACTACAGAGAGGTCCATTTGAACGTCTGATCTAATCTTTTTCAAACTTATTTAAGTCCTATATGATATATGCTTTAAAGCTGAGAATGTCCCATTCAAATCAGTTATGTACTATACGAAAAATTAGACAAAGAGACAATTTTTTTTAAATAACTACAATGTGCCATACGTTACAATTTCATTAGAGTAGGTAGCCGTAGGTAGGTATAATAAATGTTGCAAATGAAAGAAGTCACAGCAATTCAACATAAGAAAGATAATCAACGCAAATCAGTAATTTTAGTAGTAGTTTTACAAATCAGTAATTTTATGAAACTAAACTACCAATTTTTTTAATTCTTCTTACTTTTTACTATTGTGCATGCATGCCTGGAAATAACTCACTTTATAAAATACATAATTATTTTTTCTGGGAAATGCTTAGTGACGAATTACAGAAGAAACAATTAAAGCATAATATTTCAAAGTAATTAATAAATCTAAATCTAATGATATGGACAACGCAAGCGGTGGACAGCCGCGAGGAAACGATATCACAACAAACCTAATTAAAAGCGTGACACCGTCTGCCCTGCGTCACACGCCACTTTCCCGTGTTGTCCTTACCTAAACTAATTATCCTTGCCCTATTTTAATCATGTAACTCAAACACTTCACCGAGAATTTGTTATATAATACATAACATTGTCAATTTGTTAAATATCAAAACAAACATACCTCTATGAGTAAAGGCTTGTAGAAAATTTGTGAACTTTTTTTGTAACGCGTTTGTGTACATACGCATTGTCTATCCACTGAGACCGCGTCGCGGAAACGTTCCTAACTACGCATCCTCAATTCACGATCATTTAGACCATTTAGGAACCAGTGAACAAAATAAGAAAAAGTTCTAAGGCCCATACATAAGTGGTTCTTAGTTTTATCGTTTAATACTTAAACCTAATTTTGAATAATCTTATCACGTAATGTAATCATCATCAACCCATTATTGTCCCATTGCTGGGCACAGGTCTTCTCTCACAAATGACAGAATTTAGGCCATAGCCCGTCACGCTGGCCAAATGTATCATGGAGAACTCTCAGGCATGCAGGTTTCCTCACGATATTTTTCTTCACCGTTAAAGCGAGTGATAATTAATTCATAATACGCACATAATTTCGAAAATTTTGAATAGATAATATTTCTAGAAATAGAGGTGCGTAAAGAGATTTGAGCCTCCACCAACCGTGGCGGGGTCGAGAAGCTGAACTACTAAGCTATAACTAGCTTTCGGCTATTTGTTTACATATATAGTAGGTATTCGAACTTATCAATAGATGGCGCTGCCCGTTACTGTTGTGTACAATAAATACATATAAGTTTTTTTACCTTCAATCCACGCGGACAAAGTCGCGTGCATCATCTCGTTTAATATAAAGCTCAAGTCGATAGTTGATAAATGTATATTGCGCAATTACTTTAAATAAGTAGAAAATTTACGTTATAAAGACATTTACGGCATTTCATCGATAACCCCTGACGCAGTGAGCACATCCCTAGATGTTGTTAGTGAGAATTTTTGAATGAAAGCGTGCCGTCCTTGAGTTCGCTCATGCAAAAAGTAGTTCCGTACAACTGATTCTAGTAACTAATAACTAGGTTGCCAAACTGATTTAAGTTTAGAAACTTTATTTCCCATTAAGAATTAAACAATTCACTTACATGAGAAACATAAGATTTTAAATTTTTAGTATACGCGTACATGAGCATGTTTATAGCGAAATATAAAATAAATAATATGTAGGTAGATTTACATTTTAAAGCATGATTTATATTAAAAAGTAGGCAGTAATACAACACGTA
>DWKW01000606.1:0-15560 GCA_018250115.1 Doberes anticus
AGGTCTCCTCGCAGAGATGAGAGAGTTTTAGGTCATAGTCCACCACGCTAGCCGTATGCTGATTGGCGGACTTCACATGCCTTTGAGAACAATACGAAGATCTCTCCGAGCCATGCACACCCAAACCATGTACAGTAATTTAAGTTCATCATTGAAATTTTTGCCCCGCTGGGAATCGAACTAGGACTCTCTGAACAGCAGACCGGCATGTTGACCATGGCACCATGCGGATCGTTGAATAATGAGACAGCTGATGAACTTAAAGTCTTCAGCTAGTACGTAAAAAATAAAGTTACAGATGGAGGAACATTGGAATAAATTAGGCCCAAGGAACTGCACGCTGTCTGTCCTCACAAAACATTTAAAAGATCCGCCAGTCTTTGCATAAACTTAACAATTAGTGGCTGTCTGTTTAATACAATTAAGAGAGCCTCTAGTTGGCCCAATTGGGATCCACTTTACTAATTGTCACTTTCTTCTTTAAAGTTCCGTATCTTGTTACTAAAGAAAATTTTGCTAACTACTTGAAAGTAACTAAAAACCAGACATGCTACGTTAATTGTATCCTTTTGTTCATAAAAAGTTATTTTGATAATGACAAAAAAATATGCAAAGGAGTTTTTAAAATAGTCAAAAAGTTATTGCACGCGTTTATAAATTTTTGAAACAACAGTTTTTAATTTTATTCTAATATTTCTTAATTCTGGAAACGTCTTACAATAGTATAGATACTTTATCTGATAACTTAACTTATATAATTAGATCAGATTTTCTAAATTGAAATACATATGATAAGTGTACCACAAAGATTTTATCTGAGCCATTACACAGTATTAAAAAAATAAGTAAAACGTTTATAACAAGTTAAATTTAACAATTGCATAATTCATTAAGTTATGATAATAACATTCATGAATCGGTTTGTCTTGTCAAACATTACCTTTGTTTTTATATTATTTTTGATGTGGGCAATTAAATCATTCATTCAACCATACTCTCAGGGGTGGTTAAAATCAATGAGGTCCTGTCGTGTCGTGCCCGTCGGGCTAGGGGTGGAAATTCTGCTTAAAATAGAAAAAAAATCTACCCCTTTCGTTAAGATGTAAAATATTTTGGCGTATTTTTTATTATCTGAACCAATGATATTGATATAAAAAGAAGTTTTTAAATTATGTATATATATTTTACGTCCAAAACTAAACCACAACAGAAAATTGCGAGTTTCTGCTCACTCTCAGAATTAAAAACATGTTTTCTTGGCAAACAATCAAACATATGGAGAAAGTATAAGGTCAAAGTTTATCTCAGCCTTTTCGGATAATATTTGTCTCTGATTCACCTTCAGAAACTTACCCTATTCTAATAATGAAGGTTCGCTCTATTCTATGTAATATTCTCACTTTTTTGTTAAAGCAAAGTAACACTACAATTTTACAGGCGCGAATACATAGGAGTCAATTGGTGTACTTCAGCACCAATTGTTATTTACAGTAGGTAACTGCACTTACTCAGCTAATTCAACCAAGTTGAATTTTTATGAACTGAAATATTACATAGACAATAAAGTACAACACTTTTTTTTTGTCTGAATTACATTTTTAGGTCAAAATTAAACCATTCCTCCCTCCCTCCCCTATCAAAAATATTTGCCCCACAACCATAACGGCCCTGTTCGCGAAATCCTGTATCAACGCCATGTGATTTTTTGCCAGTCCCCATAATAATAAATAAGATTCCTTTTTATAACGGACTACATATAGGACTGGCAACCCAGTAACGATAGTTGTTGTAAAGTGGGCCAATTCTACACAATTTATGAGATGGCTCGCTGCCTCCGTTTATGGTTTTACAGCATATTTATCGCTTTATGGCATAGTGGAGGCAGTTTATGATAATTCGTTGGTAAAATATACTCTACGATATATTTGTGGCATGAAAGTATTGAGGTTCCAGATCGATGGTGGTAGAGTCTTATGTCGGAGGCTCGGCTGCGACGGCACCATTGCTGTACCTGCAGTAAAGTGAACAAGCAATAGAAACAAACACTGCTGTGTTCCGGTTTGAAGGGTGCTGTTAGGCAGAATATACTGGAGGCATTCTAACTAAAACCTCAGGTAACAACACATCCAAGTACGACCTCAGATAGGACTTCATGCCTATATCAGGTGGGATGCAGCTGTCTATTTACTGTAGTGACTGCTTCACATAAGGTGACCTGCATGCTCGTGTGCTATTCCTTTACAATAATGAAAACTACATATTTGACGAATATTTATTGCTTGAATTCATCCCTTCTTACCCTGAGTATCCCTTGTATTGCTTTTTCATCAGATAAATACTCTTATTGCCTTCAGTTCATTTGAGAAGTGGCACATACTGTTAACACTGTTATAACTTTAGTTCAATTTTTATAGATGTAAGGTAGAAGTGAAATACAATCACAATAAAATTTAAACATAACTGCTACAAGATAGCGGTTAAGAATCTCGACCTCTCGCTCGACGGATCGGGGTTCGAATCCCAGCACGACTCTAATTTTTTCAAACATGTACGTTTATTAGAAATTATTAATCGCTCGATTTAACGGTCAAGGAATACATCGTGAGGATACCTGCATGCCTGTGAGTTCTCCGTAATGTTCTTAGAGGCACGTTAATTTCGCCAAGGCTATTATGGCCTAGACCTATTCTTCTTTAAGTAGAAGCCTCTTCAGGAATCAAGAGGTTCTTATAGATTAGATTTGATGATGATAGTAACCATACAGTGCAACGCAAACGTTTACTTCTTTCGAAGACTATTAATACTTGTCGTTTATTTCTAACGGAGACTGATGTGTTTGCCGTGTCGTTTCTACGACAGTTAACTGTCGTAGACAGTTATAACAGTTATAAATCCCGTCCTGTCCTGTAAATTCGGAACTACTCAGTAAGTAAATAGACCTTCGATAGATCTTCTACGCAAGCATTCGACATTCTAGACTGAGTCTCATTTATCTTCAAAGTATGATAACAGTCAAACGCGATTTTAAAGTTGATCGCGTATTTTAAGTATGTATATGCTGTATCATCATCAACCTACCTCTACCTACATATTATCCTACCTCTGGGCACGAGTCTGCTATCAGAGATGAGTGGACTACAGTTCTCATGGTCTTGTATTTTCAATCATGATCCAATAATTGGCACAGGAAATGTTATTTAGCAGAAAAAAAATCCGTGATAAAATTTCAAATTGAATGACAACTGCCTCCAATATAATTCGAGGATAATAATTTGGGGCATACCAAGCTAAGGGGTGCCTTGGCGTCCATTGACGCATGTTAATATACCCGACCGCAAGTTATCGACTTGGCCAGGGGGCAGTTTTGGCACGGGCTGCAGTGTGCGACCATTCATAATGCTTCCGCAAATTTTGCCTTTAGGCGAAATTGACTGCGGGGCTTAAAGTCCACAAAGTCACCTTAAATAAATATTGGAAATATCTGTGCAAAACCAGGATTCAATTGAAGCATATGCGTATTAATATAATTTTGAAGTTGTATAATTCTAAACCATTCTAAAATCTGAAATTTCTACGTAAACATTAACAATAAATTCAGAAATAATACTCTTACTTATACTAATAATACTCTTTGTATAGCATAAGTTATTTGAAAGAGAATCATAAATTTCCTGTTGTATCTAAAACACAGCCCGATCCGCCGCTTTACTGATAAACTACATATATAACTTAAGAAGATTGTAACAGACACTCGTTAAGCGGAGAAGACGACTTATGAGCAAATAAACAACAACAAAAGAGTTTCCTATGAGATAAAAGGTTTTCCTTTGAGGTCAGACGGTTTATGCTTCCGTGATATCTACAAAATGATTGCTAAACTGTGCTTCAATAATCGCAGACATTTTCTTTCATCTGGTATAGACTTTATAGTGATAGGGTTAGTCAGTCCTTGTTAGGATCGTGTTCTGTACATAATAAACAAATAAATAGATAAACGACGCTTCACACACAGCCCGAGGCTAGAATCCTTATGTCATGGGTGTCATGGACACACACAGAAACAAGCACACAAACACCCAGACCAGGTACAGAAATCTAAATTCTTCTTTCTAATTTATATTCGGCTGGCAATCGAACTCAAGATCCTCGAACCTCGAAGAACCTCGACGAACGACAGACCGGTATGACCAGCAACGGATTGTTATCGTTAAAAACTCTAATCGATGCTCAGTATATACATTTTTTTTTTTATTGAAATGGAATAGCAAACCAGCATGCCAGCCACCTGATGTTAAGTGGTCACTGCAACCTATGGACATCCACATTAAACCTCAACTAGGACGGAACTCCTATCTGAGGTTGTATGTGGACGCGTTGCTACTCCAAAGGACTGAGTTGGAATGCCTCCTGTCCAGTGTCTTCTGTCTAATCACACCCTTCAAACCGAAACACTGCAGTCCTCACACTGCTGCTTCACGGCAGAAATAGGTGCAACGGTGGTTTCGCCGCATGCGAGCCTTCGACATAAGACTCTACCATCATCTTCTTGTATGCACTTGTCATTTCACTCAAAACATTATGTGATCTCAATTAATCTAAACATGTGTCTGAAAGAAACAAAAGGGTTAAAATTTAGACCTTTGATGATTTTCAGTCAACGATTTTGCAGTTTAGTAAATAAAACAATCTGGCTACGATTGTATACTGGTGTACGATGATAATTGTAAATTGTGTTTATAGGTACTGCGCCGCTACACTACGACCGTAACGGTTACAGATAACATAAATGTGTTTGCCTCGCCTAACTTAATACTGGAATCGTTATACTCATAGTATTGGTTAAAGTCTACTTTGCGTCTGCATTAAGGTCCTTTAGTGCTTTCACACAATTTGAACATATCCTTCTCTCTGATACATCGCTTTTACCGTAACAGACACATCTGAAACTTTTCAACGAAAATCGGCAGTGGATATGTCGATAGGAATTGTTTCAGCTATATCATGGGTAGGTTTTGATCCATTGGTGAATAGGTTGAGTTGTAATAACGTTTCCGCTCTTTACCCCGTTGTTTATCGAACCAATGCCGACATGAGTGATTTTACTGTGTGGGGAGGCTTTGTGACGATGTACCTATGATGGTATTTATTAGGTATCTCGTTTTTTGCGCGTTTCAGCTTTGGAATGATAGTCCCTGGCGTAACCGTTTTTCTGCGGTTTTCCCCGAACGTTCCCGACGTTCACTGTTTTATTGTCTTGTTTAAATATACGACAGTCAAAGGTTAACTTACTGAATCCTTTTGACAGCATGTAATTTAATTTCTTTGAAATTAAGCATTTTACGTTTATATTTGAATCATTTAGAAAATTTCGATTGCAACAAACGGAAGCAGATTAATAATAATAATATAATTTTATATACCTATGGTGTAATCATATTGATCTACTTCTAATCGGCTGAACGAATTTTGATGATTATTAGTGTGTTTAAGATTTACGATTGGACCCGGTAATCGGCGGCGCTACGATCTGGTTAGGGAATTATAATTAATTTTTTTAAAAATTAATAGTTAAGGCCATTAATCCGCTCGTTATGATACTTTTCTGAGTAATTGTGCGTATGCACGGAGTTTCTGAATTAGTACAGCCATTTTACAAAAGATGGTACACAAGTCGTTTCAACAATTTTTTTTTTATATATGTACATATTAGCAGAATAGCAAACGAGCAAGCAGGCCACCTGATGTTAAGTGGTCTCTGCAGGACATCCACACCTGAGGTTGTGTGTGGATGCGTTGCTACGCCTGAGGACTATGTTGGAATGCCTCCCGTCCAGTGTCGTTTGCCTAACTACACCCTTCAAACCGAAACACAGCATTTCTCACACTGCTGCTTTACGGCAGAAAAGTCGGTGGTGCCGCCGCAGGTGAGCCGTCGACATAAGACTCTACCACCATCAAATTACCATTAGTGTATTTAATAAATAATATAATGTGACCGTTTATTGCGGACCGTTAGTTTGTAGATGACTGCCATTATGCATGAGTGTATATTATGTTTTGAAGACCACGCGAACAACTTTCATAGTATTAAATAATTTTTTTAACGACAATTTTATAGCTTCAAATACAAGTAGCAATACAAATAATTCATCCAGAGCAGCTTAAACGCACGTTCATTATTTTGGTACGTAATCTCTGGATTTGATATATTTGCACAACACGAAGCTTGTTTGTTCATTGTCAGTGTTTGGTAAACTTCGCTCGATGAGTTTATCTTATACCGCAAGAACCTTACTTTTACTTTTACGAACATTTTATTTGTTGACCGTTCTATAATATTTAACTTATAAATAAATAGACAAGCAGTTAACACTTTTTTTTAACTTTCGTTATAAGTCAATGTAGAACTAATATGAATTACGCGAATATATTGTACGTTACCTTTGTCTTCCGAAATAACGTTGATTAGTAAATGCTTAATATTTTCGACAATCAAACCCGTTAATTTTGACGACCCGTATGACGCCGTGGTCAACATGCGGTCTGCAATTCGAAGGGTCCTGGGTTCGATCCCCAGCGGGGCAGAAATTTGAATGATTATTTTAGATTTCGTTACATGGTCTGGGTGTTTGTGTGATTGTTTGTGTCTGTTCGTGGCACCTAGGACACAGGGAATCTTAGTGTGCGGCTATGAGCGTGAAACGATATTTATTTGTTTAACGTTATTTATTCATTATTTTTGTGATGTTCAATGAGTTCCAAACCAATTTAATTTATTATATCTGTTTTGTTACTTTATTAGCAGCGAGTCCCAGAATTAATACGTTTGTCATAACAAGATACTATTTGTCTATTGTCATAGTTGAACAACTATTGACTGAAGTTCCGATCGAGCCTGATAACTTATTTAGAAACTCAATCACAATCAAGGCTAGCAAAGATATTGGTGTTGCAAATGTCTATAGGCGAAGGAAACCACTCACCATCAGGAGACCCATATGCTTGATTGCCAGTTTTTAATAAAACATCACCTGGTTCTGTAAATAAATGCTATATTATTGGTTCACACATACAACGATGAATATGCGAACGCTATTAGATATGTCGTAAGCATTGAAGGAAGAAAGAAACAAAGATTAACAATCGATATTTAAATTGAGAGTGTTTCATAAATTAAAAAGATATAATTTATGAAGGAAACTACCTGCTACTTGCTTTTTTTTAATAAGTCTTATCTCTGGCAACAATACAGCGTTTTACTGTTAAGGCGGAATACGTTTGATTGTAGCAAGATAAGAGGAGTTTCATAATAAAACGCAAAAAGCTTATTGTAAAGCATAGCGTAGCTGTTCTTTATCATAATGCTCATGAACCGCATTTTTTACAATAGGTTCCTGCTCACATAAGTGTTGTGTTTTTATTTAACTTTTTATGTTAGCAGGGTCTTGAACTAAAACAATGGAAACATATTGTGAATCTATTTACATAACTTTTAGAATATTAACGTATTCTTCCAACAGGTGTTTCACTGTCAGTAGGATCGTGTTTAGAAATCCAAGTGGTTTTTTGCGTCGGAATATTTTTGATTATTTTATAAAGGGCTAGGATAATGTGATACTACTTGGGAGGAGCACGGTTTCCACGTACGACCGTAGATGGTGCTTCCGGTCTATTTGATTGATTATTCTTTCGTCTGATGCGTGTTTGCACCCAAAGCGTAAATTCATTTAAGAATTCAAACATGTATTTATTTTATTGTTCAGTACTCTATACGGATGAAATTAAATAAAACCTAAAAGAATTTAAAGCACCCTGCGACTATGCAAATTTTGACAAAAAAAAACTGATCCGTAAAAATGTTTCGCATAGTACCGCGATCGGTCATCGAATGGTAATAAAATAATGTGTTATTTTATAACGGGAAGAACAATTTTAAACTACATATTTCTTTATTTTTAATCATCGTAAACGGGGAACGTAATTTTCAAAATGATATCCCAATGTTATGAAAATATAAATTTTGATGTAGTATTAAGGGACGTATTGTGGCTTACCGACAAAAAATATGTTTGCGATATAATATAAATGATACGTCCATGGCAGCAGGTTGCATGGGAGTGCAAGTCAAGTGCCTGTCAAGGAAGAAGATACAATTTTTTTATTTTTTTTTTATTAAGTTACTGATTGAATAAAAACTGAAAGCGTCCAGGCGTATCACCTTGTCTATAAATTCAGCTTACTCCTCTACTCTTTTCCTGTGACCACAATGCTTGGTGTGTAGGTGCAGATGCAGATGCTCCCTAAAATAATCCTGGCGGCGCCCATAGATACGTCATCTCCGTATTTTGTAAATTATTTTGTTTATCTTTAGATACCTATTACTTTCTTGCAGACATTCAAATTAGCTCTCTAATTATCACCTAGATACTCTTTAAAGCTTGGCTTACGTCAGCGATTTGAACCTTTAGTTTTGTTCTCTTTCGAGCACTGATTATTAAACCGGGATAAAGCTCTTTTCATTTTTGCTATAGTAATGAATTCTATTTTAATAAATGCTTCAAATGAATCCTTTCTGCAACGTTTTAATTCTGCAACGTCCTTCTATTACTACTTCTTTTAATATGGTGGAGCCTGAAGCTTTGCTTTAGGTCATACTTATTAAATATAACAGTTCCATGGACTTCTTTTTTAACAGTTTCTGATAATTAATATCACCTTCTGTGTAAACGTAAAACTTAAAAAAATATATTTCTTCGTAATATCTGTCACTATTGCAAACAAGACGGGTATTAGAAAAGACGTAATAGATGAAACTACGCAACAATTACATGTTTTATGCTCGTATTGTATTAGAGGTACGTTAATTTCATGATTCAAAAGTGTGGGTCAAAATTTCGCTCCCAGAGACATACCCATTGTGCATTGTAAGTGACAATGTTCGCTTTCATTGCAGATCCATATGTGCGAAGTGAAAGTCAATGAGTTATATTTTCGTATGAAAGTTTGCAGCTAACTAAACCGGAAGGTTTACTAGTTAATATTATCTTTAGTGCATTTTAGGCGATTATGATACATGAGTTACTCTATCAAAGCCCTCAAGAATGGCATTTTGTGGGCGTTGGTACAAACGAATACTAGGTGTCAAGTTAAAGGGTATGTCTCGAGCAAGAAGCAAATGAAACAAGACATTATGTAAGAAATTCCATTCCAAAAAATGTATCTTACATTTTGTTTATTATTAATTACTCCTTAATAATAAATTTCTTTATATAAGCTCAACAAATTGCTAGGAACTAAAAACAGACGTCAAAACATTTTACTTTAAAAGAAAAAGATAAATTGCATCTCCTTTAGCGCCACCAGAATCAGATCGTCGCCGTTCCAAAGCGACTTTAAATCTTCTTATCGGCAGCGACCAGACCGAGCCAGGTGCAAAACCTGAATGTTGGTTGTGGATGTTTTGTAACGTTACAATCATTTAGATACATTCATTATAAGGTAATCTTAAAATAAGGCGACCAAAAAATCATCAAATTAGAAGTTCAAAATATAAGTAGGTAGTGTCTACATTCCTCGAAAAAATTAAAAATGAATAAGTTTTATCTGGTAAGCTATGACTTTAGTTACATAATTCACATACATATGTTTAAAAAGATGTACAAATAATAATAGTAGTAACTGTGCTATGATTAACAACTTTTGTTTTACTGACGTCTTTTTCAATTGCGTAATATTTATTTATATATTAACCAAACAGTATAATAAACAGATAATAACCAATCAATATTTTTGCTCCCTACATAATTACGAACGCTAATTTTTTTGGAACATTATCCGTTCCTCCTTAATAACTAGAGGTTAAGATTTTTTGCGTTCCTTACTTTAAGAAGGATAATATAAAACACTTGTTGTTATTTATAAAAGCTGTTTTAGAAAAAAAAAGCTATGAATGTGGACACGAGGGAGTCTAGTTCCGGACATGCGTATTGAAGAGAGACGGAGATAGCCGGCCACCGGTTTGGGCAAACGTCAGTTGTAGCCCGGTCGTCACGTCGTGCGTCGCGTTCGCTCGTCGCCCGCGTGTCGTTGCTCGGAATTTTGTACACATATCAAATTTCACTACGAAAATTTGATATCGTCGTCGAATTGTGCTCAAAGTGTTGAAAGTTCGCGTGTTCACCGGTAAATCACTCAAGCCTATTATTATCAACCGTTTTCTTAATTTGTGCCGTTTATTTTTTTTGCTCCTGTGTTTTTGTTTCGCCAAGTGATTCTTCAACGGTTGTTGTTATAGTAGTACGTATCAGTTGTTTTGTTTTATTTTGCTTTTTTATTCCCACTATACTAGTTTGTAATTTTGTTTGATTGAAGTTAAACCCTTTATTTTTTATGTCTACTTACCTTCTGTATATTGTCCCCTTAATGACATCATCAACACAGTTCCTTTATCGTACTGATAAGACTTATCTTATAGCCGAGTGTTCCCCTGTATATTAATAAAACTGCACATTTTATTGTAAGTATCGAATTATTGTAAAATGTCCTAAATATCTAAACAGAATTTTAGACATAGTTTTAGTCATCAAAATGTAGATAAATATTACTTTTATCATTTTTACTTGAGAAACATTTAAGGCGATCATAAACAGTTTAGAACTCTTGATTAACTACAAGGATGCTTTTTCGATAATCTGTATACATATTATTAATCTTCTCGGTATCACAATCAGATACTATTTTAGAATCAGTTTGTACATTTTGAATTAATGACGAATCGATATGAAACACGCGCACCGGCTTGAGATCACTTTATTGTAAATCATTCAGTGTATGAAATGAGAAAGACAAAGAAAGGATTTGAATATAAGGCGAGGGGGCCTTGAAATTGATCGCTTGTCCCCAGCCTCTGGTTAACCGAACCCTTGGTACGATACGATATGTACTGTGCTTAATGCCCTGCAAATTTGATTTGGCTTTCGGCATACATAGAATAGCTAAAATGATATGCTATTACGATACCAGTTTAGGCCGTTACAATTATAATTTTTTCTAAAAAATTCAGTCTCAACAGTCGCAACAAAATATCCTTACCACTTTTGGAAACCAAATCAACCCTTTATTGTTTATGGTTCAGGCTCAACAGTTCTCGTAATAATTTTGTCCTCTTTATATTCATTAAAATACCACGATTTTTTTTTACATTTTGAAAAGGTAACATTTCCTTTTACCTATTTTATTCTCACTGTTACTAAATACTTACTGTCTAGGTTTCCTTGTATCCATATCATTCATCTTCAATAGCGTCTATTTATAAAATAACTGTTTTATTATGGAATCTTAACTAGAATTATTAATCTTGACTAGTTTCCCAGGCTAGTAGATTGACCAGGTCGAGATTGCAATATCATCATCATATTCATGCTGTTACAAGTTCCGACTTGTTTTGAACTGGGTGGCACTTAGTATCCATGACGAGCTAAATCATTTTCATAACGCTGATGTTGCCATTAAAGCGTCAATAACGACAAAAATTTTGAATCAAATCGTGTCAGTTGACCATTGTAACGATTATTTTAACTCGTAATACCATGAGACCCCTATTTATTTCCGATCTGTCTCATTATTGCAACTTCGGGGTGTGGGTCATTGACATTGGCCTTCCCCTTTACGTTTTAGATTTGCAAGGATATTTTTCATCGCACGTCAGATTAGCAGTATATCATTTATAATCTCACACAATCGTCATATGGAACTGTGAATGTAACAATAATCTCTCACATCCCTATATTTCAGCGTTTCCCATTGTTAACAGACTCGCTCGACTAATCCGTTTTAGGTCGTAAAATGTTAGTATACTGTAATTGTTGCGATCATGTCATTTTTATCACAAGTCTCATTGTTTTAGGCTTTACAATGAAAATAAGCTTTTTTATAAATAAAAAAAAGGTTTATTTAATAAAAAAAGGTTTAGTTTATTTAATTTAAAATAAAATTTCGAAATTAAGTAAAATTTTCGTTGGGTAATGCTTGAATTGCGTCATTTTTCATATTTATGTATTTATTTTTTATATATTATCGGAATCATCATGTGCATGCGATGAAAATACCACTCACTCCAACTTCAAATAGAACCGAAGTCCTATCTGACGGCGTACGTGGATGCCTGCGGGTCTAGGGGTGTCCTGAGATTTTAGTTGGAACACCTCCTGTCCAGTGTGTTCTGCCTAATCACACCAGGCATCACGGTATCAATTGGTGCACCGGTAGTGCTGCCGCAGACAAGCCTTCGACTTAAGACTACTACAATAAATAAAACCAAAAAAATTCATCATCAAATCATAAAGCACAACACTGAGTCCATTAAAAATTAATGAACTTCTTTCTGTTGTTGCTGATTGCTTTGAAAAACAAATAAGACAACTTCCTTCCTCATTCTTCTCTTATTTGTTGCACTCCGTAATTGTCTTCGTTTTTCTAGGAGTAGCGGATAATGAATGAAACTAGACTGATAGTTCTTTGAAACATTATTCCAGTTCAGTTAGTTTAACCAATGCTGCAGACGGTATGAGATGCTTATGTACACTTAATAGTAGATTCACCAAAACAATGCGGGCACATAACGCCTTGTACCGTTAGAGAGCGGCGCGCGTTGGATATTTGAGTTGCATTAGCCGGCGAGGGCAACAATCTTTGATAACTTGCTCGTTGCTACTGATTACGCAAGCGGCCTGCTTTTCGCACGTGTTGTCGATACTTTCGCAATACGTTCCGGTCATGAAGTGCTTTCTGCCTTAATAGCGTTGATGTCAGATCTGCTGTCCGATGTTTCCGTATAATACTTGACAACTAAGGTAGAATAGTTGATATAAAATTATTACCGATTTACGCTTAACTCAGTAGCAGCTGGGGTAAGGAATATTTTTTCCATTCCAAAATCTGCACCGCAAAAATGGTACCAAATATTTGCTACTCGCAAGTAGAAATGTCTCTCAAGATTCGTATCTACTATGGTTCGATCTAAGCGGGCATCATCAGTAACCGGCACAGGTCTATCCCTATGGGGCGTTGCACTGTCCGCGATGGAATGCGCCCGATTGTGGTTACGAAATGCCGTGACTCTGCAATCGGTAATCGCGCTTCTCTACTCGAATACACAATTATATTGTTTGTAAAGTTCCCTTAAACCAAAGGAATAATAAAAGAAAGAAATGAACGAAAATTTTAGCTACTACTTAATTTGCAATGAAGCCCGTTGAATGCGATCCCTAATTGCGATTCTTGCTCGTCTCGACGTTCTCTTCATGGCTTTTTAATTGCCTCTTCGTATGTGGCGGAACATTCGCTAATGTGTACGGTTAAGGCTGCTCCGGAAAGCACAACGGGCCCCATTGTTCTGAACAGCTCCTTATATTGCGAGTAGCGGTCCCACTTCATAGGCCCCAATCGAGACTCGATGTGCCCAAATTCTTAGAATGAGTGCTGAATTTAATTATCCATGTATGGCTCTGGTTAATATTAATAAGTGCGGTCACTTTGCGGCGCCTTAGTTTCCTCTGTGAGTTCTTTTGCTCTAATATGAAAAAAATAACAATCAAGAGTTAGTAATTTATTGTTACTTTTTGTGTTTGGTTCCCAAAGTTAGTAAATAATACCAAAAGCAATGCCGATGAAAGCCTGATTAACTTTTTCAAATTTTGCGAAATTTCGGTGTGTATTACTACCTCATAATAGTTTTAGTTAATCTTTACATTTTCACTATTTCGTTTAGTAACATGCTCTGTATAGATATTCGTCGTATGTTTTTTCGTCGTGGCCTATTTATCTTTCTTTCTACCAAAATAGCGCCATACATCTTCCGGTATTGCATAAAAGCCCACAAAAAAACTCATAATAGTTCATAAGCTTTATGTTTTATACACTTTCATCATCATTATCATCAACCCATTATAGTCCCACTGCTGGGCACGGTTCTTCTCTTAGAGATGATAGGGTTTAGGCTATAGTCTATCACGCTGGCTCAGTGCGGATTGGTGTACTTCACACGCCTTTGAGAACGTTATGGAGAACTCAGACGTGCAGGTTTCCTCACGATGTTTTACTTCACCGTTAAAGCGAGTTATAATTAATTCATAATAATTATATTCATATACGCTTTAAGCTTCTACATTTTAGAATTTTGTCTTGAAACATTTTGCAGATTTCAAAATAATATAGAACAAATACTGCTGCTATGTTTTAACGAAAATAAAAATCATCTCGATTTTGATACTTTCCTTTTAGCGTTACATTGATTAATGACCACTCCATTTACTGAAGTTGTTAAACAAATTATGAAAGAAGAACTCGCTCAACTCGCAACATTGAATTTTCATCACCCCTTATCTTGACCTATTTGAAAATTCATTTATCAAAAACCAAGTGAATAACGACTAGCAATTTTTAAATTTTGAGAGTATATTCTTAAGTCGAGAGGATTAAACAGATAAATGATTTCTAGACGTGTATTAAGTTTTTTTCCACGATTGGATATAAACAAAGACGTTTTGAAAAAAACATTTTTTAATAAATTCAATATCCCGAATGCATATGCACATAAAGGCATTTTAGGTTAAGTATTATTTTTATACTGTATGTTTTTTTAATTTATTCTGTCAATATGTATCTACACTTTGTTTTTAGTTTGTAGATATGTTTTTCTATCACTATTAATTTAATTAACTTCACTGCTATGTTGTATTACAATTATTTGCACTATGTCATTAATCTTGAGCTGTATCTCGCTATGTCGCCCGCATCCTGTGCCACGGGTCTATCTAAACCTAACTAAAATGGAAATGTCTGTATGTATGTGATTTTGAAATAACTGTTTCTACCTTAACTTATGGGCTTATTTATAAAACACTAAACGTCTGAGTTTATCTGTCTGTTTGTCCTCGCTAATCTTGGAAATGGCAGAACCTATTAAAAGTGAACTTTCAATAAATTATTAGTAATTATCCAAGATATGTATAATCGAGGCTACAGAATATACTAAAGTAAGGATGTATTTCAATGATATGAAATAATGTTATCGGATGAAAATTTGTATAGATGCACATCTTATTTGCATCTAATTTACATAAACTTTAGATTGTAGCTTCTGAAATTCTTTCTTTAACGGTGAAAAGCAAGAAAGTTTGTATGGGGTTACATTATTCATTTACCTAATTTGTTCAAGTGATTTACTTGAAATCTTTCCAATGTACTATACAAATAAAAGTAATGAATTGCAGAAAATTAATGATATTAAAAAAAAAACATCTAAGTTTTTAAAACAGTAAGTAGTTTTGTTTGATTAACTTATTGGCTTAAAAATGTCCGTAGGGTTTTTTATAGGCAAAACTTTACAAAATTATTTCTCCAAAATCTACTCTTAAAACTTCTTGAAATGTTTAGATTAGGGAATGAATATTGAAATAAGCAAATTTTATTTACTATCATTAGAGTACTCTTTAAAAATATGTTGACCAAATATAATTTTTCTTTAAATATCTAATAATAAACACACAGTAATAAAACAA